>PYHX02000494.1:15806161-15835506 GCA_004302925.2 Cochliomyia hominivorax
GTTCCCTAATAATAGTTTTAATAAAACGAAATATTCTTTTATAAAACTCTTTTTAGAAAAACTTTTGCTCCAAAAATTTTTCTTCACATACTTTTTTCTATTAGAAACATTCTGTTTAAAGAAATTTCTTCTTCAATTGATTTCTGTAGCAATTAATTCATGTTCTCCTTTATTCTATTTACACAAATTTGTTTAAATAAATTTTCTCTTATAAAAAAATCTCTTTTCTTATTTTTATTTTCAAAACAATTTTTCTTTTATAACTTTTTTGTCTCATTCAAATACGACATTTTCACTTTCTTTTATTTTGAAATTTTCAAATATTAAGTTTTCCCTTATTTCTTCGAAAAGTTTTGTATCTTGAACTTTTAACAAGTTTTTTTTTCTTGAATTTGGCACTTTAAATTTGTTTAATTCCATTTAAAATACAAGAGAGAGAGAGAGGGAGAGAGAGAGGGAGAGAGAGAGGGAGAGAGAGAAGAAAAACACTTTATCTATTCTACTTGTTGAGTAGAGTTGAGTAAAATATAATCAAATGGATACAATTCATCCTCTTAAGTTGTTATTTGCTTTAAACTTTTAGACATTTTATTCTCATTCTATTTTATCTTATTTTATTTTATTCTTATTTAGTAAAAGAATCCTTGTTAAATACCTTTAATCCTTTTAAGTCCTGTTTTTTTATTTTTTCCCTTTTTCTTTTCATTGGAAATTTTCAGTTTATCACCAAAAGAATGTTTATTTGTTGGTTTGTGTCTAAATGACACAAACCAACACGATTTGAAAGTTTAAGTCCTTTTAATACCGTTTGCTCATTTCAATGATCTTATTAATGCGACAGGTAGGTCATGGCAATGAACCGACCCTCGCATAATTTGGCATTTCGGTTTAGAATATCGCAAGAAGTACTTCTGTCAAGTTTTGTTAAAATCGCTTTATATTAAGAATTTTTATGAGCTTAAAACCTCATTCGGGGAAGATATTTATATGGGAAGTGCCTGATATATTAGACCGAATATGTCCAATATTTCGTTCTTGATCCTAAGTTATAATATATACCAAATTTCATTAAGATATCCTATTGCGACCTTTTAAGTACATCGTTCAAACTCGGAATCACATAGTGAGTTGATTTAACGATATCCGTTCATCCAACTGACTGGTTGGTTAACTGACTGGTTTAATGTGCCCATAGAATGAAAGAACAGTTGATGCTGTTTTCAGAAATAGACGTCCCAAAATGCAGGCCTTTTAGAATGGCGGTGCTATTCGTAGCCCGATCGGAACAAATGATATATTGTTGTTCATGATTTGAAAACGGCTACATTTTTTCCGTTGATAGTTTTTGATCCAACAATTCGAGCGTTGATTAACTGACTGGTTGGTTGTGCCAGTCACCCCTTACAATGAAATATTATTTTTTGCCACGCCCGAAAATACAACCCCTACGTTTTCTTTTTGTAAATAGTACCGCCATTCTTTGTCCAATCGGAACAAATTAAATATTGTTGTTCATGATTTACAACTGGCTACATTTTGTCCTTTGATAGTTTTTAAATCCTCTTCACATCGAATCCTTCCCCTCTTAGGTCCTACTATTTATATATGTGGAGAAGCGACTTTTACGACAGAATAAGAAAAGTATTTAAAACATTTTTTCGATCATAAACGATTTTTAAGATCATAAAAGATTTTCAAGACGATTTAAAGGTATATGAATTCTAGAAGATGATGCCGGATTTTTAGAGATATATTAATGAATTTCGGCAATGTGTAACTATTTCTCAGAGACGATGCCTATTGTAATTGGGTTTATTATTTTACCTGGTCCCATACGACTAATTCTCGCGGAATGTGGCACAAATAAGTCTTATTATATTCTAAAATGATACACCAAGTTATACAGGAGTCATTTATCATTATTATTTTTATAGCCTCCAACTTTGTCATTCTGTGTGTAACGCTAGGAAGGAATCATCTCAGACCCCTTAATATATATTCTGCCATCAAATCAAAATCTGTGTGTTGTTGGCACGCTCACATCAACACTGATTGACAGAGCTAAATGAAATTTGGTCTGAATATTTGTTATAATCCTTAAGAGTTTCCTTTTTAAAACCAGCAAAATTAGTTTGGAATATTAAAAGATTATTAATAGACCGATAACTGTGGCAACCTCTAAGCGAAGCATTTTCGTAAAATTGTCAATAATAAATGGACAAATTTGGAATGAAAGTTTCCCCTTTATATAAAGTTGTATGTAGTTTATTGTCATTTAAAAATTTATTAAAATCGGTTCCGTAGTTAAAAAAAGTTAAAGCCGAAAATGTAGCTAATTTCATGACTCATTAAGTGTTCTGTGTTGTAGTTAAGAAAACTTTTTTATACTTTATACGTTTGTGAGTGTGTGAGTGAGTGTGTATGTACGAAATATAATATAGTTACTTAACATGCATTTGTGGTGGAGGGCATAGCCGAATATAGCATATTTACTTGTTACTATTATATTTCTCACAGGTCCCATACAACCCCACTTCGAAATATAAATTTGAAGGACTTAAAACTCACACATACGTCGGTATTGTAATAGGAATTGGTGAAATAAGGATAAACATAAGCAAATGTAAGGATCAACATAAAAAATTCGGTCGGTCCATAATGTCCTCCAATTCCCGTATCATTTTTTACGCAATTTTTTTTCAAGTTGTTATATCGACAATTTTTCGTCAATTTTAAGAATTTGCGTAAAATTAACGAAAATGTTTGTTATGATGAATAAAGGTTTCGTTGGCTGATATACATAACCTACATTTCTTCAATTCTACACCCTTTTTTTGTTATATTTACTTCCTTTTTTGTTTCAGTGTAGCACGGGAAATTTGTTATATTTTTGACTAAAATATTTTTTCTACTGAACCGATTTTTCTAAGTTTTGGAATGATAATGAGGCGCATGAAACTTTTTATTATGGCGAAATTACTCCAATCGATTTTTATACTTGACAATTTTGATTTCAGAGGTTTGCCAAGATATCGGTCTATATTTTTGAATATACTTAACCAATTTTTCTGGTTTTAAATAGAAAACTTCTCAGGAAAATGACAAATACTCAGGTCAAATTTAATTGAACTCTGTCAATTTTTATGGATGTGAGCGTGCCAACAACAGGCAGTCGGATATAACTAAATCGAGTTAGATTTTGAATTGATGTATGAATACACTTATATGGTTTCTTCTCTCCGGAATCCCTCCTTATATCTCTTGTGGTGGTGTGGATTCTATAAAGAAATATTTTTCCTTAGAAAAAAACGCTTCAATTTATTGTTGTAATTTTCTTTTTTAAATAAAACAAAAAATTCTTGCGATAATTAAGAGCAAAAATCTCAATTAGTTTTTGTCTTTCTTTTATTGTTTTTATTTTCGTCTAATATTTCGTTGATGATATGAAAAAAATGGCAAAAAAGCATAAAACTCTTAATTACAATGTTAAGTTTTTTATCTCTTAATGAAGAGCTTTTTTATCTGAATGAAACCATTAAGCTAAAGAGAAATTGTTATTTGTTGGAAAAAAGTGAAGAGAAAAATATTGAATTCTTTAAAGAAAAATATGAAACAAAAAACTAAATTTTTAGGTTAAATTTTGAGATTTAAATTGGACAAACACAGACATGAGAAGTTATGTTTAGAAAAGGTTTATCGCAAAACCTGTTCCAGTATGAAGCACATGAAATTGTCCATGAATCAGGGATTTAAAAAAATTCCCATATTTCCATTTGAAAATATCCAAAATTCCAATCGCTATAAAAAGAGTTTAAAAATGTTGATTTATTCATAGAATCACTTTGACGCTGTAAAGCGTTTCCGACAGAAATTATTTCCTGGTGTATAACAGTAAAAAAAATAACATAAAAAAATTCCGCAAAGGTTCCGATCTCGATGGAAATACTGATAACGAATGCCTTGATGTCCACTCCGACTAAGGGTCTATTTGCGAGACTGCATTCATTGCCTCTTGATCTAATGTGTCAATAGGCTGCTTTCAACTCTGCTGTTAGGCTTTTCGCTGGAAATCCGTGAAGGAGATGGTACTATGGACATTCTCATGAATTGGATCACTCTGCACTTGAGTTGCGACTAATTGACTACTGCATATCGGAACCATGCTTTAAGATGTGAGCCTGGAACTCTACTGCGACGATGGGATCTACATTGACATTTCCAAGAGTCGGGGAGGGGGTAGGAAATGGGGTTTTCATTGAAGAATTCGATATTAGGACATCCTTCAGACTAATGGTTGGATGTAGTATCTTGAAGGGGAGATCTTCGCCAATAGGATCGAATAATCGGGAGACATCAGAATGTATACCGACAGTACAGAGGCCATTAGATCTGTTGCAGATGTTAACACGACTTCGATATTAACGACTAAATGCCGGATATCTTTGAACAAGGCAACGAGACATTCTGTTGTTTGGCTGATTTGGATTCCTGTAAATGTTTCGGGAATGACATTGTGGATGGTCTGGCTAGGCGTGGGGCACTACTTAATGATGAATACATCTTTCGACTGGTTGGACTTTCTCTGACAAACTATAGGGGAAGCTTCAAAAATAAGATATTCGGGATGGCGCAGTTAAGACGGATGACTGAGACCACCTATCATTTTTGGAATGGGAATGAGGAACTATATGTACGTTTATTTTACATTAAAATTTCAACCTAATTTGTCGAAAATCTTAAGGATGATCTTCTCTTGAATTAAAAGGCTGCCTCAGATATCGGTCTATATCTTTAAGTAGACTAAACCGTTTCCTGGTTTTAAATAGGACAATAACAACTACTCCGACCAAATTTCATGGAGCTCTTTCTATTATTGTGGCTGTGAGATAACGGACAGACAAACGAATGAACAGACATTATGGGGTCTCAGATGATTCACGTAATGACAAAATTAATATATCCTCTTCCCCACTTGCGGTGCTGAAGGGCATAATAATGACTTTTTTGTGTCAAAACAATAAATTTTCTGTTGAGATAATAAAATTTTATTTAGAGTTTTTTTTCCAAAATTTATGACTCAAATAGATGATTTAGTTTTGTTGTTTTGTTTGTAATCGAATAAATGTCAATAAATAAAAAATAATAAATATTAAAGTTATAAACTCTAAATTGTAATTTAATTTACAAAAAAATTTTAAATAAATTTATTTTCTTTTTATCCTTAAAAATTTTATCTCAAAATTATTAAATAAATATTTTTTTGTATTTCTTTTTTCATAAAATAGTTATTTTATACTTAAACAATTTCTTTTAGCAATTTCCTTCTTTTAACTGTAAATAGTTGTTTAGCTATTTTACTTAATTTACTCTTCTTTTAAAAACTTTACTTTTTTTCATTCCTTTTTTTGTTTAAAAGAAAGTAATAAATAATTAAGTGTATTTAAGTTCTTTTTACAGGATTCTCTTTTTAGCCCATTTTTATACTCTTCACCACCACAAGTAGTGAAGAGGATATATTAACTTTGTCATTCTATGTGTAACACTAAGAAAGAATCATCTCAGACTATATAATGTTGTTATTTTGTCCATCAAATGAAACTCTGAGTCTTTTTAGCTATGTCCGTCTGTCTGTCTGTCTGTCTGCCTGTCTGTTATTGGCACGCTCACATCAACAATAATTGAAAGAGCTCAATGAAATTTGCCCTGAGTATTTTTCATAGTCCCGAAAAGTTTCCTATTTAAAACCTGCAAAATCGGTTGAGTATATTAAAAGATATAGACCGATATTTGATGCAATCGCAACGTTGAAGCAAACAACTTTCATAAAATGGTCAATTGCAAATCGACAAAATGGAATGAAATTTGAAAAAATTTTTCAAAAATTTATCAAAATCGGTTCAGTAGAAACAATATAAGTAACCTTAATACCCACTAAGTGTATTGTGTATGTGTGAGTGTGTATATACGTAATGTTACATATTTACTTCACACGCATTTTATAAAATTTTCGATATAAAAATTGAACCCAAAAATCGTGTAGGATTTCATATAGATTGTCTGGAATTTGATCAATTTTTATTAAAATGTTACATTTAAGAGATACGTTTATAAATCCCAAATTCTGATTTCAACAAAATTGCAGCTTTTTTTCCAGACCTCCAATAAATGTGGACTTTGTTAGCTGAAAATATAAGATCTTTGGGATTCTTCTTTAAAATTATTGCAAATTTAAGGAAGTCCATTTCCAGGATCAATAACCTTTTTCCAGGCTTTAATTAACAACAACAATATCTGCACTTCCTGAAAATTTCAGATAGTTGTCTTTATTATTTAATATATGAATCTGAGTAGATCGTTGGTGCCCGATATAACAATACCTTCATAAGTGATCGTATAGGGTATAAAAATTTAACATTCTTTGCATTTTAGAGTAAGAGAATGTGGGTATGTTAGATTGTCGTTTTTATACAAAATCCATATGGAGTTGGATATAAACGATTCTTTACTGCCGAATATAACATTCTTAGTTCTTTAAACTCATTACTTTTATTAGCTTAACAAATTCCATTAAAATAGTTAAAAGTTAACAAAAAGAATTATTTTAAAACTTTATAAATAGCTTTGGACATATTTATATACTTATTATTAGGCGTATACTTAATATTTACAAAAATATTAATCATACGTTCAAATGCTTCATATTCATCATATGGAGACGAATAAGAAAGTTATTGTCTAGTGAGAATCGATTTTCATGAAAGACATGAACCAATTCTTAAGAAAAGTTGTTTGGTTTCTAATCAATTTTTTCTATAAAAAAATTTGTTCAGTTTCTGATCAAGTTTTTTCTATAGAAAAACTTGCTCGGTTTCTGATCAAGTTTTTTTTCTATAAAAAAACTTGCTCAGTCTCTGATCAAGTTTTTTCTATAAAAAAAATTGTTCAGTTTCTGATCAAGTTTTTTCTATAAAAAAAAAAAAAACTTGCTCGGTTTCTGGTCAAGTTTTTTTTCTATAAAAAACTTGTTCGGTTTCTGATCAAGTTTTTTTCTGTAAAAAAACTTGCTCGGTTTCTGGTCAAGTTTTTTCTATAAAAAAACTTGCTCGGTTTCTGATCAAGTTTTTTTCTATAAAAAAACTTCCTCGGTTTCTGATCAAGTTTTTTTCTATAGAAAAACTTGCTCGGTTTTTTCTAATTATTTAAGAAATTCCTTTTCCTTTTACCATTAATTTTTTATTTAACTGTTTAAAAAAAAAAAAAACAACAACAACAACAAAAATACATTCACCATTTTATAGCCAAAAAGAAAAACTAACAAAAACAATTCTTTTTGATGATAACGAAATTGTGGTTTATAGTTTTTACCAGTATTTTTCCTTCTCCAAAGACCAACAACAATTTTAGTAAAAAATATTAAGATATAATTACGAGAGATAACATTTTGAGACTGTAAAAAATTACCAAAAAAAGGAGAAAAACAACTAAAATAAGATAAACTATTTGTTTTTGTGATAATTGTCCATAAACTTGCTTTAGGGGAAATGGAAGTGGAAGGTCTTGGATTTCTATGACCAATTACAATTAAACCAAAGTATTATAATACGTGACTTATTTTAATAAAATTTTACCAACTTTTTTTCATACTTTTTTATTTGGATTTAAATTATTTTTTCATGGAAAAAGAAAATTTTATTTTATTTTATTTAAATTTGAATTTGAATTTGACAAATATTTAAATGAAATAAAATTCCTAATGAAGTTGTGGTAAAAATGGGAAACTTAAAATAGTTTAATGAACAAAAAATGTTTCACCTTTAAACAAATTTTCAATTTGTACACAGAAAAAAATTGTTGTATTAATGAAAATTGTAGAAATGTTTCTTATTGAGATGAATGCAGATATCGCTGTATAATATTTTGATGACTGAAACGATTCAAAGAACTAAAACTAATTGAAGTTAAAATTTTTTGAGTTCAGATAATTAGTTTGAATTTACAGTGCCTACGACAGACATAGGGACAGTTTCAAATAAGAAAACTTTTTTTTAATTGAAAAAAATTCTTTTATAATTTAAATGAAACAGTTCTTTTCATGCGAATAAAACTTTTAATTCTCTACACCAAACAAGTAAAAATGTAATACCCTACAGCACAATGTTGGTTATAAATAGTTAGTGAACCAGTATTTTTCCTTCTGTGTTCAGTATATTATGGTGAAACTAACATTAATGTGAAATTTAGGAGTTTTAAAATGAATTTTTCTGGGAGGTTATATGGAACCTAAAAGAAATTATGGACCGATTCTCGTCTAATTTTGCACAATGATTTTTTCTTTTATTTATTTTAATTTGACCAGTTATTATTGCAGTACCAAAGTAATATGTGAGATTTATGCCCTCCAAAGTGATATTTGGAAGGGAGCTTGTTTGGAATCTATAAAAAGTAATGGACCGACCTTCATGTAATTTTGCACATCATTTTAGAATATCATAACACTTATTTTTGTCAAATTTCGTTTAAATCGCTTGATATTTAAAACTTTTATGAGCTTAAAACCTCATTTCGGGAGAATATTTGTATAGGAGGTACCCGAAATATTGGATCAAACATAGCCAATTTCAAAAAACTTCGTCCTTGGGCGAAAATAATACTATATTCCAAATTTCATGGACATTCAGCCGAACAGCCGAACAGACAGACAGACGGACGGACATCATTAAATCGACTCAGAAAATGATTCTAAATCGAACGGTATTCTTAAAGATGGGTGTAACACCATTTTTTATATGTTATACCAACTAAGGTGGTGTAGGGTATAAATATTGTACAGACATGTGTGTGATGTACATTATAGTTTAAGAGATATTTGAACAAAAGTAAAATTTGAACCCATCGTTTCGTGGTAACTTTAAATTTCTCAAAGGATTCTTAACATAAAAGTTTCTAAAGCAAATTCGAGGTCATGAGGGGAAATAATTCCCCTTCAAGTCCTATCAAAATTTCCTTTACATACAAATTTGTTTTCTAAATTGTTCTTCTTTGAGGGGAATCATTTTTCAAAACTATAAATTGGGAAAAAAGGTTCCGTAGCTTTATACCAATATATGTTCTCTATATATTCCAATAATCTGGATTAGATTAAGCTTCTTATTACGACGGAAGGACCAATTAATTGAAAAAAACTCAATATCTGCTCCAAAATCGGAATTTTGAAGGCGGCAAGAAAAATAATTGTGCTCAAGAGTGTTTTCCGGGAGGGGGTCTAATATGGGAGCTACAAAATGAATCGATGATTTTTTTCATATAAATAATGTACATTAAAAATAATTAGGAAAATCATTGCCCCGTATTTCTATTGATTTGGTCAATTTTAACCGGGAAGGGGCTAAGTCCAATAATGAACCGAGCACAATCTAATTTCCATGGTTTTATTATTGTCTTCAAATTATTATTTGTGGCAAATTTCACAAAAATTATCCTTAAAATTGCGACCCATATAGCACATAATTTTTGGGGTATATCAAAATTGTGCTTATTTCAGCCTAAACCTGTTTTCTTTTGATCCAGTTTTGATGATTTTTTTTTTGTACGAAGATTAAAAACATGTTACAAGTTTAATTCTTGTTAAAATCCAGTTACCTTTTTGTTGAAAAAGAAAAGTTCTTTTTCGGAATTTTTAGCTTGTCTCAGATATCGGTCTATAACTTTTTTGAAAGTTATGAAACGGTATGGCTGGTTTTAAATAAGAAACTGCTTAGGATAATAACAAACAATGTGGCCTAATTTCCAACAGAGAGACGGACATAGCTCAATCGAGTCAGATTTTGATTTGATGCAAGAATATATAAATTTTTTGGAGTGACAAAGTTAATATACCCTCATCACCACTTGTGGCGATGGAGGGTATAAAAAAGCTCTTAAATTTTGTATATTTGTGGGTGTATATGTGAGTGTTATGTTTTTATTTCACGCGCACTTGTGGTGGAGGGTAATCTAAATTCGTCATAGCCGAAAACAAAAACTAACCTCAAAAAATTATTTATTTGCCTTTTATTTTTTTATTGTAAGTAATTAAGCCATTTTTGCAAATATCAGAAGAACTATTTCAGTAATTTATAGTTTTTAAAGCCCTTTTCTTTCGGAATTTTTTGTTTTTTTTTTATTTAACAAAACTATACAAGCACACCTGAATAATACCAATTTCATTTTATATATATATAATTTTTTTCTTTGAATGAAAAACTTGTTATTTTCAAACTTAATAGTTGTTAGAAATCTTCTGCTCTATTGGCTGCCATTTAGATATAAACAAACACACTCACACACACTCACACACACCTAAAGGCATACATACTTTTATACTTATACACATGTATATAAAATAGGTATTGAAAATATTGAAACTCAAGACATTGTCTATGCACTATGGTCCCAAAATGTGTTTTTTTTTTTTTTTTTTTTTTTTTTTGGAATTAAATCTGTGACTTTGGAAATTTTGTTCTGGTATTTTTTTGGGGATTTGAGGGTGATGACGATAAGTTGGGATTGAAGGCATTTTTGTTAAACTTTCGCGAACAGTATCAAAGAGCTCAATATGCTTTTATTTTATTTTTATGTGTATACAAGCTTTTACCCAAGATCTCAAGAAAAATTTCATAAATCGCAAGAAGTATTTAAAGAATTTATGCAATGAACATTTTGCCAAATGTCTCTGGTCCTGTCCGTTCTAAAATTTTTGTGTAATAATTGCATTATATGGGAACTATCTTTTCTCTTGATCCTAACCGTCCTATATTTTGACCAGTTAAACTGTTTGGAACCAAATATTAGAATTTTCGCTGTTATAGTTGTTAAGATATTCAATAATAATTTTTCCCTCCCTCTGGTCCTATCGATTCTACAATTTGTTCACTAAAATAGTTTCTTGAGAAAGTGATTGGAACCAAAATTCAGAACTCTCGCTGTTATAGTTCTTTAGATATTTGGTAATCATTATTTGCTTTGTGTGGGGGATCTCTTCCCCTGTTCCTATTCGTCCTATATTTTGGCCAGTAAAAAAGATAATCGGAAAAGTAATTGGAACCAATTTAAATACTCTCGCTTTTACAGTTCTTAAGATATTCAATAATAAATATTTGTTTAATATGAGAGCACCTTTCCCCTTGATCCTATCCGTCCTATGGTTTGATCAGTAAAACAAATTCTTAAGAAAGTGTTTGGAGTTGAATATGAAAACTTTTGATGTTGTAGTTCTTTAAAATGTTTCCATGTATGGAGGACATTTCTCCCCATGATCCTATCCGCTCTTCATTCAGTCCAGTAAATCAGTTACTTACAAAATTTATTGAGACCAAATTAGAAATTTCCCTGTATAGTTTTTTAGATATTCGATAATCAATATTTGTTTTGTATAGGGAGTACCTCTCCCCCTGGTCCTATCGAAATTCTTTCATAGCATATGTTACTATCAGGTATATAGGAATCATTTTGTGAAATCAAAATCGGTCCAGTTGTCTAGCTGTCTGTAAGTCCCAAACAATAATTTTCCTAAAAAGATGCCAATAAAAATCACAAAGCCCCACTGTGCAACATATATACATACTTATATGTATATATGGAACATTATTTATGTTCAATTGCGGGTAACAAGTGAATTGAATGTGTTTTTGTCGCTAATATTGTAAAAAAAACATAAAGAAAGAAAACTCATGTTATTTAACTCCTCCATTAGCTACCTGTTCTATGGTTGTGTATGGTTTACGCCTTAAACTATACTCTAGATTTTTTTGTATTTTAAATTGTTTTGGCTTTTTGTGCCCTCCACCAAATTTAAAAGAGGGCATTTAAATTTATCAAGACGTTAGTAGTAAATAAGAGAAAATCATATAGAAGATTTTATATAATTTTAGCTTTTAACACTGGAATATATTACTGCAAATGCACTTTAATTAAAATAGTTTTAAATTATATTTAACAAAGTCCTTTAAATCAATATCGTATTACCCACATCACCATAAGTATTTTAAATATTTCATTTTGAAGTTCACTGGAATGACTCAGTATCACTTTCTGAAACAATGCCCGTCCATCTGTCCGTCCTTTCATCTAGATTAATATACATATAATGCTCAAAGGCATAGATAAGACTTTTTAAAGGGATCTAAAACTTTTGTTTGGATTACTGGATTTACATGAAATTTGACACAAAAATAGCAAACAATTGTAGCATTATAATTTTGTATTTTTAATCAATCAATCTCTCAGGGAGTCCACATATTAAGTAATGAGGGCTAAAAGTAGAGTATGTTGGAAACCAATTTCCTCTTACCCGCAATTTTGTTTAGAAAATTTTCTATAATTTTTAAATTATTTAAGAAATCGTAATGAAATTTGACACAATTATAGCTACAGAGACGTTGAATTGATTTGAAGGATTACTGGACCTTAGCTGATCTTGGTGGTTACTGAACGGCCCCTCAAACGTGGCCATCTGGACTATGTTGATTTTTAAAAAATTCACCAAAAATTCATTTACGAATTTAGACAAAAGATATTTTGAATATAAATAAATAGTCCTTATGAATCTATTAAAATGTTATATTAATCTGAAAAAGTAAAAAAAAAAATATTTTTTTAAAACTTTTTCCTAAAAGGTGGCAACATTTATACACTGATAAAATTTTTTTGTACAGAACCTTATAGTTTTTTTTACTTTTATAAGGAAATGTGGGCAAACTAAATCCGAATAAACTTAGAACAAAGATTTGCCTTCAGGACCTATATAGAATTAATAAATTTGGAAAAAGTTTAAATGTTTATTTAATCGCTAAGTCAGGATCAACTTTAATTATTGACTTAATTATAAATCCCGTTTTATCAGGTAAGTATTTATATGGTATTTCTTATCATGTGAATCTAGTAACGACTGTATAATCATTTTAATTAAAATAGAACAAAATTTTGATTATATTTTAAACGGTCTGGGATTTTGGGTGTTTTGACATGAAAAAGTGGGAATTTTTTTAAGTCCCCGATTTAAACACAAGTTTGTACATTTTCATATATCTCTATGAAATTTGTTATATATGATTATTTTGGCCTAAAAACGGTTGCTATTGAAATTGACCATATTCGGTCCAATAGTTCAGGTAGCTCCCATACAAATATTTCTCAAGGAATGAAGTTTTGAAGTTATAAAATACTTAATATAAAACAATTTCAAAGAATTTTGGCACAAGTAAGTTTTATAATATTTTAAAATAATGAACCAAATTATGTCAGGGTCGGTCCATTATTTCTCATAGGTTCCATACAAACCTCCTTTGAAATATCACTTTTAGGGGAATAAATCTCATATATACGTTGGTATTGTAGTAATAAAAGGCCAAATTTAGATAAAAATAAGCAAAAAATCGATGTGCAAAAATTGTACGAGGTTCGGTTCAAAATTTCTTGTAGCTCCCATATAACCCTCCAGAAGAAAATTACATTCCTTCTTGTCAAAATTTATACTCTGTATAACATAAATGTAATTCTGATGATTTTTAAAAACTTAACACTCGATATGTCTAACTTTGGAGAGTCACACTTTACGTCCCAGGACAACTAATGGTCTGTACGTATTCATATCAATCTAAAAATAGCTCAGCTATATTAATGTAAAATTTTATTAAAATATCTACAACGGTTCAAAAGTCATACAAATATTTTCCAAAAGACACTTTGAAACCCCTTATCAAGGACAAACAGTCAGACTGATTTCCAGACATCTTAATTCGGCTCAAAACAGATCTCTTGAGTCCCTTAGTTTAAGATAAGAGTGTTATTATTACCTGGAGTGTATTAGGGTATAATTATAGCACATACTGCCATTCCATCTTATCCTCTCCTCTTTATCCCACTCGTTTTGCTATAAAATGGCAAAATGAAAGAGTTTAGCAAATAAAACCTAACGTAGCGTGAAGCTAAAATAAAACTGTCTCTATCAATATGTTTAGTGAAAGCAATATTAAACGCTTCAAGGTAAAAAGATTCTTTTTATGGAGGATCTATAAATAAATAGCAATAACTAAGTTTTTGACAATATTTTAAGTGTTCAAATAGCTATAAATTGTAAAAAAAAGGCATAGAAAAGGGGATTGGAGTATGAGAGCTTTTGATAAACTTTTAATGAACCAGAACCATTTTTGTGACACCTAAGAATCCACAAGAAGTCAAACATGATTTTTGTTGGAAATTAATTGGTAACTTTACATCAGCTAAATGATGGAGTAAAAAGTATTCAAATTGGTGATTTATAAAATTTTTATAATAAAACTTTAAGTAATAAAATTTAATACCAAATTATAGTAGAAAAACTTAGTTATCATTAGGAATTAATACCGTTAGTCTAGGTCCCGATCTTTTTTGTTGTGGTAGTTGTGTGGGGCCTATGAGATATAATGCTCTAATCCTCATATAATTTGGCACTTTGTTTTAGAATATCATAAAGTACTAATATGTACTATTTTTCATTAAAATCGCTTTATATGTAGGTCCTTTGTTACCTTAAATACCTATTCCGGGAGAAACTTTTGTATGAGGACCAGGTGAAGTAATGAACCCATCATTACCAATTTCATCGGTCGACACAATGACACATGCCAAATTTTATGTAGATGTAGCCTGGTCAGTCCGGCTATTAGCCGGGCAGATGGATGGAGATGTGTTCATCGTTTAATCGACTCAGAAAGTTATCCTGAGTTGAACGGTAAATTTAAAAGTCAATTTTTTTGACTGTTACACTCTTTGCCCAATACCCCAATCACCTTTAGTGGTGTAGAGTATAAAAATTTCGGACTAACTGCACGCTACAACTTAAATCATTCATATATCTTTTTACTAAACTTTAGAAATCCTTTTTAAATCCTTTAATATTTATTTTCTTTTATTTTAATCGAATTTGAAGAATTAAGCAAGATTTTTTATGCTCCACTATTTATCTCTTTTTCTTTTTCATCAAAATCTAACAACAATAAAAAGTAAACAAAATGTTAAGAAACATAAATACAAAGTTGCATTAAAGAAAGAAGAAATTGGTTAAACTAAAATAAAAAAAGAAAAGAAGAAAGAAAGAAAGAAAAAAATAAACTATAATTACATTTTGTTAACTACTAAAGAGAGTGGTAAATGTTTAATAACAACAAACTAAAGAAACTGAAGAAGAGTGAAGAGTATAAAATTAATAAATTACAAAATAAAAAGAAACTCATAAAAAGTGAATCTTCTTGAAAGGAAAAGAAAATAAAAGAAAATCTAGAACAAGTTTCATTCATGCTTTCATTTTTTCCTTTCTTTCTCTTCCTTTTTTCTTTTTTGGTGGCCAAAGTATTTGCTCAGTCATTTTAATTGGTTAATTACAAAAGACAAAGAATAAGAAGAAATGAACGTAAAAAAAATAACTAAGAATGTATAGTCAGTCAAGCCCGAATATCTACTACACTACACCACATCGTCGATTAAAAATTGTGGTTACGAAACATTTATAAACGACCCTCGTATAATTTGAATTTTTAATTTATTCTTAAGGATGCAGTACATTATTGTGACACTAAGATTCAATTAATGCGTTTCCTGGGGGTAGGTTATATGGAGGCTACAAGAAATTATGAACCGACCCTCGTATAATCTGGCACAATAAAATTTTGCTTATATTAATCTTCATTTGATCAATTATTATTACAATACCAACGTATATGTGAGATTTATATCCTTAAAAGTGATATTTGGTGAGGGGTTTGTATTATGGGGGCTATGAGAAATAATGAATCGACCCTCGCATATTTTGGCACATCGTTTTAGAATATTATAAGACTTACTTGTGCCAAATTTAAATCGCTTTGTATATAGAACTTTTATAACCTTTAAACCACCATTCCGGAAAGAACCTCTGCATGGAAGGTACCTGAAACATTGGACCGAACATGGCCAATTTCAATAGACTTCGTCCTTAGGTTCAAACAAATAACATATACCAAATTTCAACGCGATATCTCAAAACTTGCGACCTGTAAACTGTTCACAACGTTTACAGCCAGCCAGCCGGACAGACGGACGGACATCCTTAAATCAACTCAGGACTTGATTCTAAGTCGAACGATATACTTAAAGTTGGATGTAGCATCAATATTTTCTGCACGTTACAAACATCAGCTCAAACGCATATTACTTAACCCCATTCGGTGGTGTAGGGTATAAAATGCAGAAAACTAACGAGAACTAAAGACGAATGAAACGAAAGAAGAAGAATAAAAACTGAAAATGAAACCAAGTAAACTTTAGTGGAACTAAGCAGCAGAAAAAATGACTATAATATTATGTTCCGTTATAAAGAATTTAAAATACTCTTCATCACCAAATTAACCCATAGACTAAGAATGCTCAATCAATGGACTACGGAAAATAGACTATAGTATAGACTATAAAAATATAGCTTATAGACTAGATCATAGTATATTGTATAAAGTATAATTTAGTGTACAAATCGGAATATATATTGTTTTGCCTTGGCCACAGCCAGACTATAGTATAGTTTACAAAATAAACTATAATACAGTCTCTAACGTAGATTAAAGTACAGTTTTTAAAATAGATAGTTTATATACTAGACCACTAAACCACTAAACCTCTAGTGATATTCTACTGAAATGGCTTCCGGGCTAATGACACAGCTGCCTCCATACAATAGTCTATAGTCTATACACTAGACTATAGAATAGTCTATAAACTAGACTTTAGAATAGTCTATAAACTAGACTTTAGAATAGTCTATACACTAGACTATAGAATAGTCTATACACTAGACTATAGAATAGTCTATACACTAGACTATAGAATAGTCTATACACTAGACTATAGAATAGTCTATACACTAGACTATAGAATAGTCTATACACTAGACTATAGAATAGTCTATACACTAGACTATAGAATAGTCTATACACTAGACTATAGAATAGTCTATACACTAGACTATAGAATAGTCTATACACTAGACTATAGAATAGTCTATACACTAGACTATAGAATAGTCTATACACTAGACTATAGAATAGTCTATACACTAGACTATAGAATAGTCTATACACTAGACTATAGAATAGTCTATACACTAGACTATAGAATAGTCTATACACTAGACTATAGAATAGTCTATACACTAGACTATAGAATAGTCTATACACTAGACTATAGAATAGTCTATACACTAGACTATAGAATAGTCTATACACTAGACTATAGAATAGTCTATACACTAGACTATAGAATAGTCTATACACTAGACTATAGAATAGTCTATACACTAGACTATAGAATAGTCTATACACTAGACTATAGAATAGTCTATACACTAGACTATAGAATAGTCTATACACTAGACTATAGAATAGTCTATACACTAGACTATAGAATAGTCTATACACTAGACTATAGAATAGTCTATACACTAGACTATAGAATAGTCTGTAAACTAGACAAGATTATAGAATAGTCTGCAACTGGACTATTTTATAGTCAATAACTAGACCTTAGTAAATTCCATAACTAGATTATTCTATAATCTAGTTAGACTTTAATATAGACTATTTTAAGCCCTAAAAACTATACTAAAGTTAAGTCTATCTTCTTTACTGTAACCTTGTCTAACATTTCCTCCTCACGTTAAGCATAACATAACCTCTTTCATTAGTTGTGATAGTGAAAGGTATAAAAACTAAAGTTTGTTTACTTCTCAAGGACATTAAGGATGATGATGGCAATTGTTAGTTAAAAAGGGGGTAAAATCCAAAACTAAACTAAAAAAACTAACTACAACTACTTTCCTCTGCTCTCCAATAAAGAAAAAAATAAGAGGGACTTGAATGAAAACAGCTGCTTGAAATGAAACTAATTGTTGGAAAAAAATTGTTGACTAGAAAATAAAATAGCAGTTGAAGAACAAGCATATGAATGAATTGGGTTAGAAAAATAAGCACTTAAATCAAACTCACAACGAATAAGGGAACAGGTTCTACTTACCGCCCCACCCCCCTCGTACTTTGGTATTCACAAATAATTATTTGTTTATATCTGCTGGTTGACGCAAATTGAGTAAAAAGTGAATTTTTGTAAATTTTAGTTTCTTCTTAATTGTGTTTCTATTTTTTTCCATAATAAACTCAAGTAATATCATAACATATGCTATATTTGTGCTATAGTCTTTACGCTTCATAATATTTGCTTCTCATATTTATTACATAAAACAGCTGCTATACAAATACTTATATACGGAATACACACATACATTTATATATTTGGTATAATGTTACAATATGTTATCTAAAGGAGGTGTTTGTGTGTGTTGTCATTTACTAGTAGTAGTTTTCAGGAAAAATTTATAACGTAATAAGTAACTAAAAAATGAATAATTAAAGTCTTAAGGTTAAATTGGGATCTCAAGATGTGTGAAAAAATGTATTGAATGAAAAAGGAACTTGAATGCCGAAAGAAATTTAAGAAAGTTGTAGTTTATAAAATAGAATATTTGTAAGAAGAACTATAATATAGATGTATATGGAGTGAGATTGAAAAATTCTTAACATACATAAATGTAAACCAAAACCACTAATATTTTGAGTATTTTTAGACATTTGAGTATTTTGTTCTTGATTCTTGGTTGTTGTCTTTGATAATGACTGTTATCGATAGAAAATATATGATTTAGTAAAATTATTGTAGACGATTTGAAACCTTAAAATAGACGAAAAGAATTTTGTAGTCGTCTCAGAATTACTTACGTTGAATATAATTAGTATTCATTTTATAATTCTGGAAAGTAATGATCTTTAATGCTTAAAAAACAAAGGTCAAAAGTCGATTCCAAAAAAGGTTACATTCTTTTGGATTTATTTCTCTACTGAAATTGCTGGCAAATTCTATGAAATATTTTTCAAAAATGAGATTTATAAATCACATTGGATTAACATTTCCATATTTTTGCAAAAAAATAGACTACCACTTTTAACTATCCCGTTCGATGCAAAATCATTTTCTAAGTCGACTTAATGATGCCCGTCCGTCTAGCCCGCTTTTGGCATGTCTGTTCATGTAAAATTTGTGAACAAATTTCAGGCCACAGTTTTAAAGATGTCTTAATGAAATTTGGAATGTGTCATTATGCTTTATTAAAACTGGTGATGATGGGTCCATTATTTCGCCTAGCCCCCACACAAATGAAATTTGGCACAAATTAATTTTATGATATTCTAAAACGATTTGAGAAATTCTACGAGGATCGGTCTATTATTTCTCATAGGTCCATTACAATCACCTTTCAAATACCACAATAAAGGGCTAAAATCTCACATATACATTGATATTGTGAAAAGAATTGATCAAATCAAGGCAAATATAAGCTAAAGTCGATGTAATTAATTAAACGAAGGTCGGTGCATAATTTCTTCTAGCTACTATATAACGGTTTCAGAAAAAAATCTTTTACAGAGCACTAATTCCACATGGATGCTAGCAAAAGTGGTGCTAGTAGTTGGGTTTATACGTGGGTGGTCCATTAATTTTAATAGCTTCCATTTATATCCAACAATCTGGTGTCAAGTCAAAAAATATAAAAAAGATATAATTTTTTCAAATAAAAATGTTAATAAGAATATTAAAAATATCTTAGACACAAACCAAATAAATCATAAATTCAACTACATTTCTTCCGCAGATGATACGACAAAATTGTCTAACAGAATCGGGATATTAATCACTAGTGACGAATTTTTGAACCATTTTCGGAAACTTTTTTGTAAAATTTTCTATTACTTTTCTCGAGCAGGTAGTTCGCATCCGTTTAAAATCCTCCATTATTTGAACAGTTTTTTGTGCTCTTCAATTCTATTTTAACAAGAGTCAAATATCGCACACTGGCCTAATATTTGGAAAATATCGTTCTTTTACTGCTCAATGACTCATTACCAAACCATAGTGACATAATGCCAAATCAGACCAAAAATAAGAAGACACATTATGATGCCTTTTAAATGGAAGCAGCCTTTTTTAAAAACAATCCTTGATGTAAATTTCAGTATTTATAGAGCCCGTTTTGCCGCAAGTGTAAATTGTTTGCCATACCAAAAACTTTTTGGGGAATTTTGATTGCTTTAGGGTCCTTAACTTTGCTTCATTTTCACATTTCTTTGAGCATCGTTGGGAGCTCTTTCGAAAATGTTTTTTATTTTATGGTTTAAAAAACATCATATGGACCTTTCCTTTTACGTGAACTAGATTTTCTAACAATGGACAAGTTATACTGGCATTCTTTAATAACATTGGAATCAGTCTGACTGTTTACCTTTTAATAATGTTTGGAATGATAATTCAGCATGTATAACTTAATATTATGGGGGAATTTTATTCAAATTTGTTGATTTACATTTAAAATTTTTACAAAAGTCCTTCTTTTGATTTTGGTGGTTGCTGCAGATATCGGTCTATATATTTTAAAAACTGAACCAATTTTGCTGATTTTAAATATAAAACTTTTCAAGACAATAACAAATTTCATTGAGATCTGTCAATAATTGCGCATGAAAACATGCCAATAACAGACAGACGGACATAGCTAAACCGACACAGATTTTGATTTGATGGAATCTATATACATTTAGGGGTCTGAGATTAATTTCTCTTAGCTTTACATACGAAATGCCAAAGTTAATATACTCCCATCACCCCTTGATGGGGGGGGGTGGTATTATATGGGAGTTAAATGAAATTATGGACCGACCCTCGTATTATTTATTTATCTTACTATGACAAATTATTGTTATAAAAATTTATTCTTTTCAAAGTGATAATTGATGTATGGGATCTATGAGAAGTAATGGACTGACCCTCGCATAATTTGCATACATCGATTTTGAACATCATAAAACTTATTATTGTTGAACTTCATCATGATATCTCAAAAATTGCAACCTGTAAAGTGTTAATAACATTTACATGGAACACCAGGCGGACAGACGTACATGGTTAAATCGACTCAGAAAGTGATTTGAGTCGAACGGTATATTTAAAAGTGGGTGTAAAACCATTTTTCATCGAACTATCTATCAGTGTCTGGTATATATAGAGCATATACTTCGTATCAATACGTATGAGTGATATTAATTGGAATAAATTTGAAATATTAATCATACGTTTGCATTTAAAATGAAATGAAAATTCAATATAATTAACTCTTTTTCACACAGATTTCTGTTGTCGTTTACCATTAAAATTAAGAGATTAAATGAATAAATTGAAAATGTTATGATTTTTCGAAATAAACAGAATTTCATGCTTAAAATAGACTCAAAAATATTAATAATAACAAATAAGGATGTTACAGTCGGCTATGACGAATCTACAATACCCCCTACCACAAATGCGTGTGAAGTAAATATGTTATGTCTCGTGTATAAACACACACACACACAAACGTTATAATACATACACGAGGTTGCCTCAGATATCGGTCTATATATTTTAATATGCTAAACCGATTTTGCCAGTTTTAAATAGGAAATTTCTTAGGACTACAACAAATACTCAGGCCAAAATTAATCGAGCTCTGTCAATTATTGTGAGCATGCCAACAACAGACAGACAAGCAGAGAGACAGACAGAGGAACAGACGAACGGACAGACTGAAAGACTGATAGACGGACATAGCTAAATCGTCTCAGATTTTGATTTGATGCATGAATTTAAATATATTATTTGATCAGAGATGTCTCCTTCTTAGTGTTACACACGAAATGACAAAGTTAATATACTTATGGTGGTGTAGGGCATAAAATAGAGTCATAATAATAATGATTTTTTGATTTTTTCCATGTTAAACAAAAAAATCACATTTATCTCAATTAATTTTTATTGAAGTTATGCTCTTTTTCAAAAAATAATATTGAATCCTTTTAATTATCGTTGTTAACAAAAAATTGATACATAAATGAAGGATGTATGTTAATATGTGATTAAACTTATGTACTTTATTGTACATAAAATTAATATGAATATCAGTATATAAATAAGATAATAATGTTATCTTCATTATTTATAAAATAATAATTATGTTTTATTTATCAGACGAATAACCATTAATTTCATTTCATTTAATAAATGACACTTCAAACATGACGTAATTAAAAAATATGTTTGTGTAAACGTGTGGCTTCAAATGAAACATTTTAATAATATTTTCAATTTATTTTATTAAGAAGATTCACAAAAATCAATATTGAGAATATTCAGTGAATTTACAAAAGCATTAATTTCACATTTACAACATTAAACGAGTAAATGAACATATTAAGTGGTCCCCAAACGATTTTTTGGGCATAATTCTATAACTTTTTAATTGTTAAAGATATTTTAACAAAATTTAAAATGATTATAGCTGAGATAAATTCCAGTTGAATTGCAAGTTTACAAGTTCTTAGCTAATCAGGAAGATAATGGGTGGCCCTCCAAATTTGACCATCTCGGGTGTTGTGAATTTTCAAAAATTTCATTTTTTGAAATTTTGATTTTTTTCTTTTTTTTTTTTGTTTTTGGAAATAGTTCTATAACTTTTAAACCGTTAGAGATATGAAGACAATATTTAACATGGTTATAGCAGAGGTGTATACCAATTGATTCGGGAGATTACAAGTTCCGAGCTGGTCAGAGCTATAATGGATGGCCTCTCAAAATTTTGCATTTAGGGTGTTTTGAGTTTTCGAAAAATTCAAATTGATTTTTTGGAAATAATTCCATAACTTTTGAACCATAAGAGACATCTTAAAGAAATTTTACATGTCTAGAGCTGAAGTGTTGCTGAGTTGATTTGAAGGACCTAATATTGTTTAATAATATTGGAAACATTTGACCGCAAACCTTTCTATGCTTGGCCAACTTTTTGTAGGCCCAAGTTGGGCTTTTTATTTTACTCAAACAGGACATAAATATTTATTAAATTTTTAGAAAAAATACTAATACCAAAACTCACTCTCCCTAATAACAATTCCTTTGTAATCCTTTGAAAATCATGTAAAATTTCATTAAACAACATTCAGTAACTCCAAAGTTTTACTACATGACTAACTTGTATACCCGATATATAAAATCACAATTTCTTTTTATTTTTTCTTTTTTCAACAACTAAAAAATAAAGATTTTTAGCGAACAAAAAAAATCAAGATTTCATATCCATAAAACTGTACAATTAATCTAAATTTAAACGTTTATTTATGTCGAAAATCAGAGCATCAGGATTTAAAAAAAAAACTACAACAAAATATTGAAAACATTAAAAATCAAGAAAGAAAAAGAAATAAAAAATACAACAAGTTTTAGATAGAACATCGAAGCAACATTAAGTTTGCAATGATTGATAATGCAACAGCAGCAAATAAAAAAAAGCAAAAAACTGTGCAACAAACATAAGAATGAACTCATTAAACTGACAACATCATTAACATTTAAACGAAAATCTGAAGTTGAGTAGAATCTTGTTGTAGTTTTTTTTTTCTTTCTCGAAAACATTTATAATTTATACAGTCTGTCAAGCAAATGTTTAAACCTAAAAAATATGAAATATTTCTTTATTCTGAATCCTAAATTTATCATTTAAGCTTTAATGAACTTCGAAAAATATTTTATTATTTCTCTAGGTGTAAATTTTTTTTGACAAACTGTATAGCCATTTTCCTAACTACAATTGCATGTTAGATGGCACTAGCTAAAATCTTTGCTCTTTTCTATATTCTCTTTTTTATTATTTTCCTAGAAAGAAATATCATGATGATGGATAAAAAGGGAAAATAATGTGAAAATGTATTAAAGTTGTTTAAAAAAAGTAGCAACAACTTCAGCCGAATATATATACTGAGCCGAAACTTAAATACCCTCCACACTAATATTATATACAATTTTTTTAAAATAAAAAAGGACTTCACAAATTCTGTCACTTAAAGGCTGAAGTGTAGAGTGTATGATCTATAACCTACACAATAATCAAGTTATTAGTATGAGCTATAGTCTAGTCAGCAGTCTGGACTACAGTTTAATTAATAACTTGGACTATGGTTTCAATAACAATTTTGTCAAAACTAAAGTCTAGTCAATAGTATGGATTATAATGTAGTGAATAATCTCGACTATTACTAAGTTAATAGTTTACATTTAACTTAACATTAGTGTAAACTACACTTTATTCTATAGTATAGACTATTTTCAAATAAAAATTGTGTATAATAGTGTGGAACATAGTGTAGTCCATAGTAACCATTCTCGAGTATTGTACAGATATTATTCTAGACTATAATATAGTGAATAGCCTATCTAGACTATAGTATATAGGCCATATTGTATTTAAAACATTAGTATAGAAAGTCTAGGTAATGGTCTAGACTGTAGCCTAAAATTCAGACTATTGTTCACATAGTCAAAAAAATTGGTGTTAACTAGACTAAAAACTAAAAAGCTTAACTAAAAGCTGAACTGAAAGGTGAACTAATACCAAACCTGAACTGAATTAAAACTGAGCAAGAACAGAACTACAACTTAACAAGGAATGAACAAAAACTGAACTACAACTGAACTAGAACTGAACTAGAACTGAACTAGAAATGAATTAGAATTGAACTAAAACTTAACTAGAACTGAAATAGAACTGAACTGAAACTGAATTAGAACTAAACTAGAACCTGAACCAGAAGCTCAACCAGAAGCTGAACCAAAAGCTGAACTAGAAATGTACTAGAACTGAACTAAAATTAAACTAAAACTGAACTAGAAGCTGAACCAGAAGCTGAACTAGAACTGAACTAGAGCTGATATAGAAATGTACTAGAACTGAACTAAAGTCATTACTCTGAACCAAAGTCAAAATATTTTTTATTATATTGTGGATTATAGTCTTGTCTTTGATCAGGTCAATACACTGTACTATAGTATAGATAATAATCTGAACTACACTCTGGACTATAAAATCGACTCTAGTCGATAATTCAATAGTAAAAGTTTCGACTATAGTCTAGCCATTAGTCTCGACTATAGTCTAGCCATTGACCTATAAATCTAAAAAAAAGCTTTATCGTATTAGAAAATTACTGCAAAGAACTCTATTCATCTATCACTAATATTAATAATCCAAATATCATTTAAACTTCTCACTAAATATTTCTAAAAAGAGAATATTAAAATACCACATACTCTCGGAAGCTCTCAATAAAAAATCAATAAAAGAAATTATTTATTTATAAACACAAACACACATACTTCATATACAAACATATTCTTAAAGTATTAGACAAATCTTAAGAAACTTCATGTTCAATTTATCTCCATAATACACATAAAAAAATCTCATGTATCCAAAATAGTTGAGTGAGTTAATACCACCCCTCCCCCTCTCTCTTTCTTTCCAAAAATAAAATAACGGTTATACAACGCTCTCTTCATCATTCCTTGTTTTTTTTAAGCAACATTTGTTGCTATCAACACAATTTTCCTTCAATCTTTTTTTTTTAATATTCGAGTTAAATGAGCTGAAAATTTATTCCAACATCAAACACGAATATTCAAACATTCATTCAAACATGTGTTCAAACATACAAACACAACTTATAACTACTACAAATACAAATATAAACTACATTAAGACATGATAAATGTAAATTTTAGTTTTTGTTATTTCACTACATGAAGCATCTCAAAATACTCTTAAATACAATATGAAATTCAACTATTTTTGTAAAAAAAGCTACAATTCAAGAAAATATATTTTGTTTAGTTTGTTTCTGTTTTTCAAATATTTTTTTCTTCAAATAAATGTTTTCTTGCAGCAGCAAGAAAAATCGAAATTCATCAGTTGTTGTGAAACATTTATAAGAACAACTACTAAATCTTTCTCTAAAAATAGAAAAAGAAAAACTTAACAACAAACGCCATATTAACTTACCAACACACTGTAATATATCAACTATTTCCATTTCCTGTTGTTTTTTAGAGTGAAAGAGAATTTTTCAAAAGAAACTGAAAAAAAAAATAAACAAAACATTTGGAAAAATTTACATAATGTTTTATATTTACATACAATTACAGAATGTATACATGTATTAAATTGTTGTTGTAATGATTGAATATTATAAACTGTAAATCAATAGCAAAAATATATATTAAACAAAATATTTTCATATAAATAATACAAAATAATATTTTGTATAAAGATATGTATCGAATATATTATAGACAAGAGTATTAACTACTTGAACTGTACCAGAACTGAACTTAAACTGTACTTTAACTGAACTAAAACTGAACCTGAACTAGAACTAAACTAGAACTGAACTAGAAAGCTGTACTAAAAGCTGAACTAGAAGCAGAACCAGAAGCTGTACTTGAAGCTGAATTATATGCTGAACTAAAAGCTGAACTAGAAATAAACTAAAATTAAACTAGAGTTGAACTAGAACTGAATTAGAACTGAACTTAAATTGAACTTTAACTGAACTAAAACTGAACCTGAACTAGAACTAAACTAGAACTGAACTTAAATTGAACTTTAACTGAACCTGAAGTAGAACTAAACTAGAACTGAACATGGAACTAAACTAGAAGGTGTAATAAAAGCTGAATTAGAAGCAGAACCAGAAGCTGTACTTGAAGTTGAATTATATGCTGAACTAAAAGCTGAACTAGAAATGAACTAAAATTAAACTAGAGTTGAATTAGAACTGAACTAGAACTGACCAAGAACTGAACTAGAAACTAAACTAGAACTGAACTAAAACTGAAATAGAACAGAAATAGAAATGAACTACGACTGATCTAGAAGCTCATATAGAAGCTGACCTAAAAGCTGAAGTAGAATTGAACAAGAACTGAACTTAAAGCTGAACTAGAAGCTGAACTAGAAATTGAACTAGAAGCTGAGCTAGAACTGAACTACAACTGAACAAGAACTGAACTAGAACTAAACTAAAATTGAACTTGAACTGACTGAGTCCAGACTGTTGAGTAGATTATATTTGTAGATATGGACAAGGCTTTAGTTCAGGCCATGGATTAAACCATAAACTTTAGTAGTGACTATAGTACACTATACAAACTAAAGTGGAGATTATTGACTAGATTTTTGACTCGTCTATAATCCAGATTATTTACTAATTTAAAGTCTAGATAAATGACCAATATAAAAGCCGGCACAGTAGCTAGTCTAATTCAGTAGCTAGTCTAAATTCATGAATATTACTTAAACTATAATAAAACTATTGACAAAATAATTATGCTATAAATCGGACTTTTACTGTAATAAAGTTCAGACTATTGTCTAGACTTTTGACTGGTCTATAGCCAATACTAAGGGCTAGACTATAGTTCGAAAATTTGACTAGACTCTAGTACAAACATTTACTTTTCTATAGTCTAAACTGTTAATTGAAGACTAAATTATGACTCAGGTTATTATTTGTAATGCAATTCCCACTACTATTGATAGCAGTCCAATGAGTACAGTCATTAGTATGATCATAGTTTACTAGCAAAATTCCTTTCAAAATTTAATTTTTTTTGTTAAGCGGAAGTATTAAAATTCGATCCCGGATTTGATTCTAAAAATCCAAAATACCGGGATTTTAAAAATCAGTCCTTTTTAGCATCCCAAAATACAGCATTTTTTAAATCACTAGACAAAGTATCGCATGACGTATCTTTTAATAACAATAATTTCTTTAATATTTATTGTCATTATTGGGTATAAAACAACAATAATTATAATCAAATATTAACTGAATAAAACATAAATTTAAAAATTTAATCAGTTCATTTTCCAAAAACGTTTATAAATCAAAATTTAAACTTTATTCCACTTAAAAATTGAATTTTCTACAACCATTTTTAATTTTATCGCAAATGTACACACGGTCCATAAAAACCCCCGAAAATAATTATTTTTTATATTGAAGAGTGATTGAAGTTTTAGTGGGTCATAAAATTTTTAGAGCCACTGAGTGAATGAGTGAGTGGCCTGTTTTAGTAGCGTCATTCATGATTTTATTTTTAAAATTTGATCCCATAAATCATGATAAAAATATAAGAGATTTTTTGATAATTTACAATGTAGTTTTTGTTGTTGGTTTTTATACAAAAATAACAAAAAATCTAAAAAATGACATAAAAATAAACAAATCAAAACTAAACGACTGATGGAAATATAAACAAATATTATGGGTTATTTTTAGTTATGACAAACTATAAATGAATAAAAAAGAGTCATATTTATATAGAAGATTTATTATTGTCATTTGTTTAAAGATAAAAAAATAGTTAAACAAATTTATGAGATTTGCTATAACGGTATTTTATATTATTTTATTTATTTTTAATTATTGTTTGAAATGTCATTGTTAATGAATCAGAAGAAATTTTCCAAAAAGGATTAAATCATGTTGATTTAAATAAGTTTTAGCTCAGTTCTAGTTCAGCTTTTAGTTCAGCATCTAATTCAGTTCTAGTTTAATTTTAGTTCATTTCTAATTCAATTTTAGTTCAGTTCTAGTTCAGTTCTAATCCAGTTCTAATTCAGTTCTTGCTCAGTTCTAGTTCAGTTCTAATTCAGTTCTTGGTCAGTTCTAGTTTAGCTCTAGTTAAGTTCTAATTCATTTTTAATTCAGTTCTTGTTCAGTTCTTGTTCAGTTCTATTTCAGTTCTAATTCAGCTCTAGTTTAATTCTAATTCATTTCTAGATCAGCTTTTAGTTCAGCATCTAATTCAGCTTCAAGTACAGCTTCTGCTTCAGCTTCTAGTCCAGCTTTTAGTACAGCTTCTAGTTCTGCTTCAAGTACAGCTCCTAGTTCAGTTTTCAGTTCAGTTCTAGTTCAGTTCTAGTTCAGCTTCTAATTCAGCTTCAAGTACAGCTTCTGGTTTAGCTTCTAGTTCAGCTTTAAGTAGAGCTTTCTGCTCAGCTTCATATACAGCTCCTAGTTCAGTTCTCAGTTCAGTTCTCAGTTCAGTTCTAGTTCAGTTCTAGTTCAGCTTCAAGTACAGCTTCTGGTTTAGCTTTTAGTTCAGCTTCCAGTTCAGCTTCTAGTTCACCTTCTAATTCAGCTTCTATTTCAGCTTTTACTTCAGCTTCTAGTTCAGTTTTAGTTGTGTTATACTAACTAGTCTGTAATATACTTCAGTTTCTTTCTTGCTTTACAACATTCTACCCATATTCCAGACAATAGTCAACACAATAGTCTGTGCTATAGTTTGGTTAAGAATATCTGAACTATAGTCTTGACTACATTTAGTTT
>PYHX02000494.1:15835606-15867487 GCA_004302925.2 Cochliomyia hominivorax
GAGAAGAAATTTATGATAATAATAAAATCGCAAAAAATTCAATAATGTAATTGATTCTATAAGTTTCGAACTACACTGATGCATATTCCTAAACGCATTAAATTTTTTTCTCTATTTTTGCTGTTCTTAACAAAAAGTAAGGTTAAATGGTACTTCATTAATGTTCAAAATTTTTTCTTACTCTTAAATATTTGCTCTTATTCATGCGATCAAATATTCTTGTTATTATTTTATGTAGAATATTTAAATAAACGCAAACGTGAAATATGCTTTTAAAAAATTGCCAAACATAAAATGTTATAAATTTGTGTTTTTACACCTTATACCCTAAAGGTGGTTGGGGTATCATCCGTTTCTGCTGATGGTTGTAACATACCCTCCTGTAAGTATGACGTTTTACTTAGAATCACTTTTTGAGTCGATTTAACGATGTACATCCGTCCGTCTGTATTCCGGCTGGCTGTTCGTGTGAACGTTGTAGGTCCATAGGTTCCATAAATGCAAGTTATTTCATTGTCGTTGGAAATTATTTACTTTATTCAAATTATATTTTGTAAAGGTAAGTTTTTCTATACAATTGGCCTTCGGGCGGACTATGGAATTTTCTTCTCTTTGGTAATTAAATAGTCGAAGTCGTTTTTTTTTTAGCAAAACCGGATCTTTAATTTTAGAACAGGCAAACGACCTTGTCGAGAAGAAAAAGTTGCTTTAGAGAATCCGGATTTTTAATTGTCACAAAGAAGAAAGTCTCTTCATCTCTCAGAATTTAATTTTTATGTTTGGTCTCAAAATCTGAATAATTTTTGAACTTTAAAACTAATCTTATCATGTGGATATGCTCAAGATTTTTTCAATTGCTTTATAAGCAGCGCTAAGAGATCAAGAAAAGGACATAGATTGAATCTGAAATTCCCCCACCGTTTTAATTTTTGGTCCCTAAAAAAGTTTTTTTTTTTGAATTTTTTCGTAAAGTGTTGCCACTTTTTTAGAGAAAAAATTAAAATGTACTGTATTCTGATGAGGTCAACGGGGAAAGTATTACCACTAATGTCTATTAATTTACTTAACATGCATTAATCTTTTAAAGAAAAAATTATGAAATCAGATAGTAATGTTGGATCTTAAGGCAAAAAAGTGTTGCCACATTTTCGAAAAAAAAAAAAATAAAAAATAAAAATTAAACGAAATTTTGACAGATCAAGTGTCCTCTCATGATCACTTTGCTTTAAATATATTTACTTTAAGAATTATTTTAGAAAAAGAATATGAAAAAAGACTAATAATCCAGAGCAAAGATATAGCCAGAGATTTAATGACAAAAAGTGCTTTTATTTGTATCAAAATTGAAAAAAAATCTGGCTGAAAAATAAATCAAAATATAACGTTCATCAATATATCTCTTAAACTATAAGAGATAAGGCTTTACAGAAGGCATGGCCTTACGAAAACCTTGTAAGGTCATTTAGATAATATCTCAAGAATATTTTCAGGTGACCAAAAATAGAGGAGCACTCCTGCTGCCAAATGAATTCAAAACACCGCTATAAAATTTAGAGTTGCCTATTAAGTGTTTTAGCCCTTATCCTCTGAATTAAATAGCAAACTAATCCGCAAAATCCTTATACAGATTATGTTTCCAGTCAATCAAATTTTGGAGGTCCTTCCTTCGTTTCCTGGACTTGTAAAACAAACTTATGTCTTTCCATATCTCGTCTAAAGTATTGGAAAGAAGCACTAAATATTTGAGCTGACGAAATTTTAGTGGTCTACCACTCATCGCCTAGAACCGTCAACAACTTGTGCTACTCCAAATCGATTTTAAAATATTTCTAGAAAATCTCTATGAATTTTCCTTAAAAAGATATTTCGTGGATTCAAAGTTTGCTTAACAATTTTTCCCATCTCATTCTCTATTAACAAATACACATGCATTTATTGTTTAGTCTCTTTACAACTTTTCTTACATAATAATTGTAAATATTTCTTTAGAAATAAAATACTTTAAGAGGTTTACTTGGAACTACTTGGCTAAATTGAAGAGAGTTTTATGTTCAGAAGACTTTTCCTAAAGGTCAACTAATTTTAACTTTAGTTTATGTTACTAATTTTCCATTGAAAATATTTAGAGTTAATAGATAAATGGTGTAAATTTCCTGATAATTGTATTCTTAGAAAATACTTGAGAAATAAAAGGGGAAGTATTGGGTCAACAAGTTAACAATGATGAATTTTTTTGCTTTAAAGATGCACCGAAGAAGACCACCAACCAATTTATCTTGGGTGAATACGGAAAACGTTAACAGGAAAGTGTAGCCACCGCACCATCTGCTTAAATAGAGGGAATGAGAATTAAGCAAAGTTTCCCACCACCACTTTACACAAAGAGGGCGTTCTTCTAAGCAACAATAGATACGAAATAACATTATTCTAGAACTAGCTGCAGCTTAACTAAGCGAAGATGATTAAAGAAACTGAAGCACCAACAAGCCAACGGACTGACAAGGCTAAATCGAGTCCGATTTTTATACGTTATATATGCTTTATACGGTCTTAAACAATTTCTTCTTTAAATTTTAAACCCAATGACAAACCTTATTACACCCTCTTCCCCTACTGTTGGTGTTGATGGGTATAAAACCATAAAATAAATTGTTAAGAGATTGAAACTATTTATTGAAAACGTTTCTGCTAAATGGTCATCACAATAAAAATCCAACTGATAGTTAAACTACAACAAAAAGAGGAAATAATATTAAAATAAAAATACACAACAACAATAACTTCACCTTAAGTGGTTTAATAACGTAAAGCAAACGTAAATGTAGGATCCCAAAAGGAAACACCTGAATATAATAGTTATTGCTTCTTCTTCTTATTTCTTAAACTCTTTTTCATTTGTCTCTCTTCTTCAATATTACTCTGGCAAGTAAAGGAGTCTGGATGGAAGCATTCACATCTTTAGGGTAAAAAGAAAACAATAAAGGTACTTAATTGGATAATAACTATAAATTAGACTTAAGTGAAGGAAAAAAAATGAAGAACAATTTATTTTTGGAGAACAATAATTTCTTGAATAAAATTTATAAGAACAAAAAATATTTAAAGAGATAAAGGTTCTATTAAGAAAATGTATCATTATTTTGAAGTGAATAATATAATTTTTCCATTTTCCTACAGAAAAGTTTTAAGAGAAAATTTATTTTTAAGAGAACATTTTTAAGAGAAAATATCTTCAAGAAAAATCTTCAAATCTTTAATCTTATTTTTCAAAACAAAACTCTAAGAGAATAAACTACAAACAAGATACTAAAAGAAATTCTTCTAAAGAAAAATCTTAAAAAGAAAATGGGAAATTTTTTCAGAAAAAATTTTCTATAGAAAAATCGTCCTCAGAAAATGTTTAAGAGAAGGTTTTCTATTGACAATTTTAAAGAGACAACTTTGTAACGACACATTTACCAGCGATTTATTTTCCTATTAAAAATGTGCAAGATTTTCTTTAACACCAAAGAAAAAACAGATTCGAAATTTTTATTAAAAATTATAAAAAAGTGTTAACTTTTTTATAGCAAAACTTTTTATGAAAATAGTTTAGCTTTCATTATTTCAAACTTTTCCCCAACACCATATTCCTTTCCCACAAATATAATGTTTTCTAAAACGTTATTTTCAATCTTTAATATTGAACTAATCATTTGAAATAGTTTTAACATGTCAATTCTTAAAGTAGACAGGCCACAGCAGCAATTGCTATCTTCTGTTCTCTCTCCTCTCCCTTAATGTATGCTACTAATTTTCCATTTTATTTTAATTTTAAAACTTATATTTTTTTGTTGTTCAAACCCTTCATTATCACCAGTGATAAGAAAGGGTATATTCAGACTAAATTTTAGCCTAGACCAGTAATGCCTGAAATGTACAATATCCGACATATTATAGTCTAGTCTATAGACGAGATTATAGTCTAGTCTATAGAACGAGATTATAGTCTAGTCTATAGACGAGATTATAGTCTAGTCTATAGACGAGATTATAGTCTAGTCTATAGACGAGATTATAGTCTAGTCTATAGGCAAGATTATAGTCTAGTCTATAGACCAGATTATAGTCTAGTCTATAGACCAGATTATAGTCTAGTCTATAGACCAGATTATAGTCTAGTCTATAGACCAGATATAGTCTAGTCTATAGACCAGATTATAGTCTAGTCTATAGACCAGATTATAGTCTAGTCTATAGACCAGATTATAGTCTAGTCTATAGACCAGATTATAGTCTAGTCTATAGACCAGATTATAGTCTAGTCTATAGACCAGATTATAGTCTAGTCTATAGACCAGATTATAGTCTAAGTCTATAGACGAGATTATAGTCTAGTCTATAGACCAGATTATAGTCCTAGTCTATAGACCAGATTATAGTCTAGTCTATAGACCAGATTATAGTCTAGTCTATAGACCAGATATAGTCTAGTCTATAGACCAGATTATAGTCTAGTCTATAGACTAGATCAGTTTATTGTCTAGTCTATCGACTAGATAATTGTCTAGCCTATAGACAAGATTATTGTCTAGTCTATAGACAAGATTATTGTCTAGTCTATAGACTAGACCAGATTATTGTCAAGTAGACCAGAATACCAGATTATAGTTTAGTTATCAAGTCACGCCGATTCACCAGACTGGTGCGATATCCGCTGGTCTATGAATATGGTCTACACAATCGACTAATTAAAATTTTTTTTGCAATTTAATTCATAAAAACTCAATCATCATCGGTCTTAATAATTTTGATGAGGGGCGTTTAAGATTCGGCACAGCTGGTTTATATTCCCGCACATTGTGTTTGGTATTCGCAGAAGTGAGAAAAAAATAAACTGACATCAATGGTAATCTCGATAAATGTTTGGCAATAACTTAAATAAAACATGATGCCACGAGATGATGGAATATAAAAGATATAAATTTTAGAGGGGTAACGAAAAATAAGCAGAGCAAAGGAAACTATAACAAGGAGTGTGTGTGGGAGTGAGGCGGGTAGTTAAGCCAGCATTTGCTTAAATCTATTTTCTATAAATCACATAAAGTCTTTTTTAAATATTTTTTCCCATTTGAAATGTAGTGGAAGTTTCTTTTTCGCTTTTTTTCAGACTAATGGTGGTAATTTGAGATATAATTGAGTTTGATTTGATATCTTTTCAAATGTTATGTGAGAGTGTTAAATAAATTATTTGACAGTTATTTTTTCTCTTTCTCTCTCTCTCTTTTTATTCTTTTGTTCAATTGGATTTTAATTCTTCTGAAGATTTAAAGATTTCAATTGATGTGATTTATGAGTGAACAAATATTTTTTTATTGATGATAATTTAAAATAGTGAAAACTTTTATTCGAATAATAGAAAAAGAGAGACTCTCAAAATATTACTCAAATTTTTATATGACATTAAGAAGTTTGATTTCTTTATAAAAATGTCATTGAATAAAAAACTTTTTATTAAGGAAAATGCAATTGAAATTGAAAACTAAAGGAAAATACTTAAAAGGAAAATTTAAGAAAATTATTATAGGATTTTATTGATTTTGTTAAAGTTTAAAATTTATTTTAAATTCTAAACAAATTTAAGGAGTGAGATGGAAAAAATTCTTAACATACATTTATCTTAATAATAAGTAAAAATGTTGTAGTCGGTCAAACCCGATAAACATGTAATACCTTACATTACATTGTTGGTTGTAAATGACTGCTTCGAAAAATTTATGAACGTCCCTCGCATAATTCGCTCTTCTTATTTATGCTTATGTATGCAAAAAAATATTTTGATACAAACATTTATGTGAAATTTATGTATTTTAAAAAGGGTTTTTCTGTAGTGTGGGAGTTACAAAAAAATTATGGAACGACCCTCGTAAAATTTGACACAGTGGTTTTGGAATATATTTATCTTTATTTTACAATATTCACACATATGTGCGATAAAAAGTGATATTTGATAGGATGGTTGTATGGAACCTATGAGAAATAATGAAGCGATCCTCGTATAATTTGGATCACAATTTTAAAATAACATAAGAATTATTTTCGCAAAATATAAATAAAATAGTTATATATTTAGGAATATTATGGACTGAAAACCCGGGTTGACATTAGTATGAAACCTTTTTTGAATAATGGACCGTTCGTAACCGGTTTCAGATGGTGTCTTTCTTGGATCAAACTAAAAGCGCATGTCAAATTTCATTAAGATATCTTCAAAACTGCTTCCTGTATTTTGCGAACAATCTTTTTATGTATAACCAGCCAGACAGATGGACAGACATGCTTAAATCGACTCAGCAAGTGATTCTGAGTCGAACGGTATACTCGATTTGTTTGAAATTATTTTCACAATTTTTTGATGAAATTTTGAACCTTAATCGGAAATCCTTCCATTAACGCTTTTATAGTGGTTTCTAATACTTTGCTCGAAGAGGTAGACCATCTACGCCTTAAAATATACCACACTTTTGAACACCTTCAATTATCCTTGGACAAGGGCCCAATATCTCTCTACTGGCCTTAGCTCCAGGTATTACCACTCAAGGGCATGTTGACACATGTTGAAGTCTCATGAATGGCTCATCCCATTTTGTAAACATTTCTTGATGTAATTTACGGTATTTATAGACCCCTTTGAACAGTCCCTTGAACATTAGCAACATAAAATTTTTGATCAGGAAGTTGCTAAAAATTTGCCAGAGCAAACGTTTCGTCATTCATTATGCAGCAAAAGTATTTTTTTGGAAAACTTGACTCTAAATTTAAAGCAGCGTTCCTGTCAGGATCTTTTTCCGTACCAAATAAACCGAGCACTGAGCTAACCGGGCTCCTTTCCCATCGGATGTATTGGGAGCTCTTCTGAAAATTCGTCGTATTTTTTTTTGCTTTAGAAACATCATGTGGACCATTCCTTCTATCTGAAGCCAGATTTTAAGAATTCTTTATGTATTAAGAATTTTTCGATCTCACTCCTTAGTATTTCATTTGATTGTTGACTACTTGAACAAAAATCTGCATTATTTTCCAAACCATTTGCAATGGTAAATAATATTGTGAGTTGTTGCAGTTGTTTTCACCGATTCCAGTAGTCATCATCAAAACCAGCACATACTTGAAATACATATGAACTGAAAATAATATTCACACACACACATATACACACAAACATATATAAATAACACAACAATGCATATACATGTTCTTCATTTGTATTTTTCTAAATACAAAAATCATAGTAAAATATTTTCATTGAAATATTTATGCAAATCATTTTTAAACTTTAATAAACATTTGAAAATACTTAAATACAGTTAGAAGAGTATTAAGTGCAGTTAAAAAGGAGTTTTATACATTTTTCTTCAATATTTGATTTTAATAAATTCTAATTCAAAGACGAATTTGTAGTGAAATCTAAGTCTTTGTAATTTTATTTGGATATTGAAGCTCTTTTTCAAAGAGACTAAAAACTAAATTATAGTCTAGACTATAGACTAAATTATAGTCTGGACTATAGACTAAATTATAGTCTAGACTTTAGACTAAATTATAATCTAGACTTTAGACTAAATTATAGTCTAGACTATAGACTAAATTATAGTCTAGACTATAGACTAAATTATAGTCTAGACTATAGACTAAATTATAGTCTAGACTATAGACTAAATTATAGTCTAGACTACAGACTAAATTATAGTCTAGACTACAGACTAAATTATAGTCTAGACTATAGACTAAATTATAGTCTAGACTATAGACTAAATTATAGTCTAGACTATAGACTAAATTATAGTCTAGACTATAGACTAAATTATAGTCTACACTATAGACTAAATTATAGTCTACACTATAGACTAAATTATAGTCTACACTATAGACTAAATTATAGTCTACACTATAGACTAAATTATAGTCTAGACTATAGACTAAATTATAGTCTACACTATAGACTAAATTATAGTCTAGACTATAGACTAAATTATAGTCTAGACTATAGACTAAATTATAGTCTAGACTATAGACTAAATTATAGTCTAGACTATAGACTAAATTATAGTCTAGACTATAGACTAAATTATAGTCTAGACTATAGACTAAATTATAGTCTAGACTATAGACTAAATTATAGTCTAGACTATAGACTAAATTATAGTCTAGACTATAGACTAAATTATAGTCTAGACTATAGACTAAATTATAGTCTAGACTATAGACTAAATTATAGTCTAGACTATAGACTAAATTATAGTCTAGACTATAGACTAAATTATAGTCTAGACTATGGACTATAGACTAAATGAAAGTCTAGTCTATGATCTAAATTATATAATGTGTTATAATCTCGTTTATAGTCTTATCTAAGTTTTAGATTGTTTGTGGACTAAAGAGTCTCAGTTATGCTTTGGATGAGAACCTTGACTTATTTTTTGTTTTATTTCGATTTTGTGGAGATTTAAGTTTCCTCTCATCCAATTGAGTCCACACTTGTTATTTTTTCAGTTTTGCTTTATTTTGTTTCTATTGAATTTAATGTTGTTATTCTTGTTTCGTGGTATGTGTTTGTATAGTGTCGGCATAACAACAATACAAAAAATTTTTGTAACAAAACAGTATTTTACTAACAATTTCACACAGTCACACATACAAACTCATACATTCACTAATGTTTATGTTCACTTGAATTATATTTATGTACTAACTCCATACGTTTATACTCTTATACATGTATCTTTCTGTGTGTGTGTTTGTGTGGAAGTACTAAACATTTTTTTAGTATTTTTGGCAAATCTGTTTTATGTGTTCGCTGTAAATAGATGAAGACTACTAACATAAGTGCTTTCCCTGCTACAATACATTTATATATAGATTTATGTATGTATATGTGTTGATGTCCATGTTTGTATGAAATAATGTGTTCATTTTCAGTACAATTTGAGAATTTAGTTGTAGAATAAAATTTTTTTTGTAAAACAACATTGACTTAAAATACAACAATAATAAATACGAGTGCATTAATGTAACAATGCAACAACAACAACAATAACAAAAACTAAATTACATATGAAGCATATAACACTTAACAAATACATTTACACATTATAACGACTAAATATTAATGCATTTTGACTATTTATCCGAAAAAGATAATAAAATAATAAAAAATAAAATAAAAATAAAATTTTTTTAAGATAAAAAATGTTTCTTTTTTGTTGAATATTTTTTTTAAATCCATTTTGGATAAACAATTTCTAAAATTGCTACAGAAATTTTATGTTTGTTTTAAATAAAAAAAGATCTGCTAAATTGTAAAATATAGGAAAATTGTTTCCTGCTTCTAGCAAATGACGAATAAATATGGAAATATATAAATATATTGGACTAGGAATTTAAAAAAATACTTTATTTTTTGCCAAAAAATCTTGAAATAACAATATGGAAAGTTAAGAACTGGACTAATTTCTCTTGAGAATAGTCCGGACTATAGAGTACCGGGCAACTTTCTAGACTATAGAAAATAGACCAGACTATTTACTGGTTTTTTGACTACATTTTTTGGTCTATAGAAAATACTGCATTTTCCATTTCTAGTCTATAGAAAATAGACAAGATTATAGTCTTGCATTGAGAAAAAAGATATCTGTCATTAATTAATAGGCCATTATATTCTTGTTTAAAGAAAATAGACCAGACTATTGTTTGGTCTATAGAGATGTGACCAGACTCCCATCTGGTCTATAGCACATGGATCAAAATATTATCAGAATATTACGAGAATATTGCCTGGTCTATAGAAAATAGACCAGACTATTTACTGGTTTATAGAAAATAGTCCAGACTATTGGCTGGTCTACAGACAAAAGGTTAGACTATTGCCTTTGGTCTATAGCAAATAGACTATTGACTAATCTATAGAAAATATATTAAAATATTGTCTAGTCTATAGAAAATAGATCAGGTTTTGTCTGGCCTACAGATGAGACTATCTGTAGAAAATAAACCAGACTATTATCTGGTCTGTAAAGGAAGACCAGACTATGACCAGTCTATAGCAAATAGATCAGACTATTGTCTGGCCTATTTTCTATAGACCAGATTATTGTCCTGTATATTTTCTATAGACCAGACAATGACCAGAGTATAGACCAAACTTTTGTCTAGCCTATTATCTAGTCCCTACAAAATAGACGTAACTATTGCCTTTCTATAAAAAATAAACCAGAATATCGTCTTATAGATTATATAATAGGCCTGACTATTGTTTATTCTATTAAGAAGTGACCAAACAATTGTCTGGCCTAAAAAAAGTAGACCAGACTATTGTCTGGTGTATAGAAAGTAGAGCATACTATAGTCTGATGTATAAGAATTAGACCAGATTATTGTCTGCTCTATAAGAATTAGACCAGATTATAGTCTGATGTATAAGAATTAGACCAGACTATTGTCTGGTCTATAAGAATTAGACCAGACTATTGTCTGGTCTATAAGAATTAGACCAGACTATTGTCTGGTCTATAAGAATTAGACCAGACTATTGTCTAGTCTATAAGAATTAGACCAGACTATTGTCTAGTCTATAAGAATTAGACCAGACTATTGTCTAGTCTATAAGAATTAGACCAGACTATTGTCTGGTCTATAAGAATTAGACCAGACAATTGTCTGGTCTATAAGAATTAAACCAGACTATTGTCTGGTCTATAAGAATTAGACCAGACTATTGTCTGGTCTATAAGAATTAGACCAGACTATTGTCTGGTCTATAAGAATTAGACCAGACTATTGTCTGGTCTATAAGAATTAGACCAGACTATTGTCTGGTCTATAAGAATTAGACCAGACTATTGTCTGGTCTATAAGAATTAGACCAGACTATTGTTTGGTCTATAAGAATTAGACCGGACTATTTTCTGGTCTATAAGAATTCTACCAGACTATTGTCTGGTCTATAAGAATAACACCAGACTATTGTCTGGTCTATAAGAACAGAATATTTTCCGGTTTATAGAAAATATATTTTCTGATCTATAAAATAAAGTCCAGACTATTATGTTGTCCTTAGAGTATAGACCAGAATATTCTACGACCTGTTGATAATAGACCAGACTTTTGCCTGCTCTGTTTTCAGTGTAGATCAAATAATTGTTGTTCGCTTAGTTTTCTGTAGATTATAATTTTAATTGCTAACGTTTATAGTTGAATTGTATTAGTATTTGTGTCTATATTTAGATCTCATTTAAAAGTCATATTGTCTGTTGTTGCAATGTTGCTTTCTGTTTATTTGATTTTATTTTGCTGTTGGCGACATTTTTCTTTAATGAGCTTCCATTTTAATGTTATTTAGGCGTAAATAATAAACATTAATTTTTAAAACTTTGCAATTTTTTCTTTATTTTATTTTTTGTTATTTTCTTGTGATTTAAGTTTTATTCTCATTATTTCTTGCAATTATTTTTAATGGTACAATATTAAGATTTTTAGTTAAAGTTCATTTGTATAAATTGAAGCAAATAATTGTGATAATTATTGTGAGTAAGTAAAATTATAATAAAATGTTATTAATGACATTTTAAAGTTATGTTATTGAGGTGTTGGAAATTTGTTATTAATAATGATAAAATATTTTTGATAAAATAACGAGATATTGTTAATGTTACTGTAGAAATGACATAAATGATACTTAATGATTATTTGTAATTTTATCTCAAACATTTGTTATTTGTAATTGTTTTAACAGGAAATTATTAATTTGCGTATGATTAATATTGTATTAATTGCTTAGTAATCATACGCATAAGTGTTTATTTATAATTAAATTCTAAATTCAAACAATGATACAAAAGTCGTAGATGTTTCTATTCTATTTAAGGTTATTGAAAGGATTTTAAATCCTTAAATGTTTATTTATAAAGAGTTGTTTTGTCTTATTTCTATAGAACGAACTTTTTTCTAGTCCATTTTCTATAGATCAGAAAAAAGACTGTTTCTCTATAGATCAGACAAAAGTCTGGTGTTTTCTCTATAAATCAGAAAATAGACTAGTCTAATCTTTATAGATCAGACAATAGTCTGGTCTAATCCTTACAGTGTAGTATATTTTATATAATTGTCTGGTCTATTTTCTTTAGAACAGACAAGAGCCTTATATATTTTTTGTACACCAGACAATAATATGGCCTATTTTCTTCACAGACCAGGCATCAGCTTTTTATAGACCGGACCACTTTCTGGCCTTTTTCATACATAACAGAAAATAGTGGGTTTAATCTCTATAGACCAGAAAATAGATTGGTCTAATCTGTTTAAACCAGACAAAAGTTTCTATAGACCACACAATACACTGGAATATTTTTGATAAACTCAGCTAGTCCCTATAGACTAGACAACAGTTTGGTCTATTCTTAATAGATCAGAAAACAGTCTGGTCTATAACCTATGGACCAGAGAGCAGCTTTGCCTTTTTATAGACCAGATTATTTTCTGGTCTATTTTCTATTTATTAGAAAATATTCTGATCAATTCCGTATACACCAAACAATATTCTGTTGTATTCTCCACGGATCAGACAATAAACCGGTCAATTCTCTAAAGAGCAGTAAATAGTCTGGTCTATTTTTTTCAAGCCAGATAGTGTGGCCTATTTTCTTTAGTTCAGACAATAACCAGGTCTATTTCCTGTACACCAGACAGTATTTTGTTCTATATCCTTAGCACAAGACAATTTTTAACGGACTCTAAACTTATGTATGCAATACAGAATTGATTTTAGGCTTCTATTCTATTCTATTCTATTCTATTCTATTCTATTCTATTCTATTCTATTCTATTCTATTCTATTCTATTCTATTCTATTCTATTCTATATTTTATATAATGGACTGTAGACTAGACTATTCCATATGGGGTGAGCTATAGGCAAGTGGGTTTAAAACTTTATAGTGTTATATATACATGATATTTGAAAAATATCACAACATTTTTGTCCATATCAGCAAAAATTATTGCCTGAAAAAAGAAAAGAAAAACAAATGTTATTGACATATTTTTGTCTATTTATTTAAATGTCATTTAAACGTTATTTAATGTACATTTATTATATAAACAAACACTTCACAACAATAACGTTTGTATTTGCTTAAAAAAATATTCCTTAACTAACCCAGCGAACAAAATGCTTTTCCCCATTTGTCAGAATTGTTTCAAAAATATGCTCATTTTCGAAATCTTAACTCTTCTGCTGGGTTTTGTTATTTGCGGCATTTATCTCTTATTTTTTTGTCGATTTTAAATAAAAGGGTGGTCCAAAGGAAGCAAACTCGCAACAAATTATTTTCAATCAAAAAAGACTTAAATTGAAAATAATGGAGTATATTTTATAGGCTTCATAATAGTCTGATTTATAATCCAGACTTTTGTCTGTTATATACTCTATAGACCAGACAATAGTATGGTCTATACTCTATAGACCAGACAATAATATGGTCTATACTCTATAGACCAGACAATAATATGGTCTATACTCTATAGACCAGACAATAATATGGTCTATACTCTATAGACCAGACAATAATATGGTCTATACTCTATAGACCAGACAATAGTATGCTCTATACTCTATAGACCAGACAATAGTATGCTCTATACTCTATAGACCAGACAATAGTATGGTCTATACTCTATAGACCAGACAATAGTATGGTCTATACTCTATAGACCAGACAATAGTATGGTCTATACTCTATAGAGCGGACAATAGTATGGTCTATACTCTATAGACCAGACAATAGTATGGTCTATACTCTATAGACCAGACAATAGTATGGTCTATACTCTATAGACCGGACAATAGTATGGTCTATACTCTATAGACTAGACGATAGTATGGTCTATACTCTATAGACTAGACGATAGTATGGTCTATACTCTATAGACCAGACAATAGTATGGTCTATACTCTATAGACTAGACGATAGTATGGTCTATACTCTATAGACCAGACAATAGTATGGTCTATACTCTATAGACCAGACAATAGTATGGTCTATACTCTATAGACCAGACAATAGTATGGTCTATACTCTATAGACCAGACAATAGTATGGTCTATACTCTATAGACCAGACAATAGTATGGTCTATACTCTATAGACCAGACAATAGTATGGTCTATACTCTATAGACCAGACAATAGTATGGTCTATACTCTATAGACCAGACAATAGTATGGTCTATACTCTATAGACCGGACAATAGTATGGTCTATACTCTATAGACCGGACAATAGTATGGTCTATACTCTATAGACCGGACAATAGTATGGTCTATACTCTATAGACTAGACAATAGTATGGTTTATACTCTATAGACTAGATAATAGTATGGTTTATACTCTATAGACCAGACAATAGTATGGTCTATACTCTATAGACCAGACAATAGTATGGTCTATACTCTATAGACCAGACAATAGTATGGTCTATACTCTATAGACCAGACAATAGTATGGTCTATACTCTATAGACCAGACAATAGTATGGTCTATACTCTATAGACCAGACAATAGTATGGTCTATATTGTATAGACCAGACTATTGTCTTGTCTTTACACCATAGAACAGACTATTGTCAATAGTGTGGTCTTCACTCTGTGGACCAGATAGTAATCTGGGCTCTACTTTGAACACCACATAATAGTCTGATATATACTCTATAGTCCAGACAAGAATCTGTTCTATAATCAATAAAGCAGACAATAGTCTAAGATGATTCGTTCTTGAAGTCAAATTCGAAATGTAAACTTATGACTATGATTTTTTAACATGCATTTATAATTGGACCACCCTTTATTTCCATCTTTGTACACAAAATATATATATTTTTATATTGTTATAAATAATATTATTGATACCTCGAAATAATAATGAAAACATCAAAATAAAAATAAATATAAAATTGCATTTATAAAATAAATATATTTCGCATTTTAGGTTAATTCGCACCATCAATCATTGCAACTTAATGCAGTATAAGTAAATAGTATTGAGTTCTACATTCATGTGGCATTTTATTGTTTTGCTACAGCAGTATTGCGCTGATTTTTTGAGAAATATATTTGAATTTGTCTGAAATTTTCTATCTGAATGTGTTACATTATCACCGTATGTCTTTGAATCTTATATGCCCCACTATGGGCAGAGATATAGGGGTGCGAATCGGTTTGCTTTAGTTTTTAAATTTATGTTAACCGCGTACAATACTCTTATAGTATTTGAGTTATTTGCATTTTCAGCTTAAACATTATTGCAAAATCTTGAGTCAATTTTTAGAGTCCATATTTATTGGAGGTCTCAAAAACCCTTTACCTGTTGAATACATCAAGGTATCCACAACTGCATTTCGTTTTAAGATTTAAGCATTTTCAAAAGTGCCCCAACACATGATTTGGGAATGCTCGAACTCTTTGGTACGATAAATTAGAGCTAATGCAGGTTTAGAAAATATGAGGATCAAAAATATCCAGACATGAAGAAAATATATTTTTAAGACATTTAAATATATTCTATAGGCTACATAATAGTCTGATCTATAGTCCAGTCTCTTGCCTGGTCTATACCCTATAGACCAGACAATAGTATGGTCTGCACTCTATAGACCACACATTAGTATTGTCTGCACTCTATAGACCACACAGTAGTATTGTCTGAACTCTATATTCCAAACTATTGCCTGGTCTTCACTCTATGGACCAGACTATTGTCAATAGTATGGTGTGCTAAATATGAAAATGTCAAAACCAGAGCACGATAATTTAAGTCAAGTTTCTTGCGGCTGACGAAACGTTTGTTCGGGCAGTTTTTTTGCAATTATTAAAAAACGTATGTTGTTGATGCTTATTCAATTAGAATTTCCATGGGTATGACAAGCAACATGTAATTGCGGCAAAATAATTCAATCATTTGTTACAACGGACTCTATAAATACCGAAATTTACATTATACACATAACAACAGGACTCCAATTCATAAGACTCCATAATAAGTGCACTTATATTTGGCCTGCCTTGGTATTCTGTCACTATGCTAAACAAGCCCTTGAGTGATACAAGATGAATAATGTCGTACTTGTACTAAGAGATACAAATCCTCCAAACTGCGTGTGAAGTAAATACGTTATGTGTCGTACAGACACTCAAGCTAAATTTTATTGAGCTCTGACGATTATTGCAGATGTGAGCGTGCTAAACAGAAGACAGACGGACATAGCTAAATCGACTCAGATTTAAATATGATGCAATTACACATGGAAAGACAAAGTTAATATACACTCGTCACCACACGTGATGGTGAAGGGTATAAAATAAAGGGTCTGGCCTTTTTTTGAAGTGTGTGCAGATAACAATTTTGAACACTTCCCATTCAGTCTCTATGGTGTCTTAACTCCCACAGTTATAATGCTGCATAGCTCTGCTAGATTTATTTCGAAAATAATATATTCTGCCCCATTGTGTGCTATTCCGTACACATATTGGCAATATTTATATTTATTTGAATTTATATTTTTATTTGTATATTAATGGTATCCTTTCCGGAAGAATGAAAAAAAAACATCCATATAAATATCGCATATTTCTGTTATTTTCAATTTATTTACATAAATATTTTTTATAAACATTTAAACAAAAACACACACACACACATTTGTTTACTTGAATTAATGCAGTTGTTGCTAGAATTGTTTTGTTGCCTTTTCTCGCTCAGGATACATGTCCTTGTATGCTATTTTTATGGCAAAAAAATGTGAATGCATGTTTTGCTATTTTCACTTCATTTATAATAAAAATAATGTAAATTTATTGTAATATCAATCATTTATCATTATGGATAAAAATTATGTTACAAATAAATTATTGTTATTTTATATTGAGCATAATGAGATTTTGAAAAAGAACTTTAAAAATAGTTCATTTGGTTATGGGGAATTTTAAGTCTCTTCTTCAATATAAAAAAAGTCAAACTGTAATAGTCTGTTGAGATCGGCCACATAATACCCTACATTATATTACAGCACCTTGTTTCATAATTGAGTTTTTTTGGATAATAATTCCGTAACTTTTAAATTTTAGAGACACCCTAATTAAATTTCATTAAGAGTTGAAGTGTTTTTAAGTTAATCTAGAAGAGTTCTGACCTCTAAATTAGTCTGTGACTCACCAAAGAGTGCCACTTAAGGTATCTTGATTTATGAATTGAGACAAAAGAAAAGATGTGATCGTTCTTGAAAATCTCTCTATAATATTCTTACAATTGTGGGTTATCTTTTACAGTTTCAGAGATATTCAAGTGGAATTAAGTGCTTAAGCCATTTTTAATCTCCTTTCAAATGTTTAATAGTTAACATTATAATATTCGTCTATGCCGAATTATCAATACCACAACACCCCCACCCCCCTACACAAATGCTTGTGAAGTAAAATTATTATGTTTTGTACATACACACTCACACATACATTCAGAAACGTATACAATATAAGAGTTTTATGGAAGATCGGATAATTGAACTCATCTCTTTAGAATACAAGGATAATATGGACGGATGGAAGGATATCGCTCAATCTATTCTAATTCTATCGTGATTTTAGTATTAATCCACTACAAGTCGAATTTATCCGAATAATACTACCATACAGACGTATGTGTGAGATTTATGCGCTTCAAAGTGATATTTGAAAGGGGGATTGTATGTGATCTATGAGCAATAATATACCGATCCTCGTAGAATTTGTAAAATCATTTTAGAATATTATAAAACTAATTTGTGTCAGTTTTCATTAAAATCGCTTTGTATTTAGGACTTTTTTGACCTTAATTCCAATTCCGGGAGGAGGAACATTTGCATAGGGGCTATCAAATTTCATTAAGATATCTGCAGCCGGCCAGACATCGTTAAATCGACTCAGAAAATGATGCTACGGTATACTTAAAAATGATTTCAGTCCTTTACAAATTTTGCACAAACGCATTATACTCCAACCATCTATAGTGGTGTAGGGGTATAATAAAGAATCATGTTAGACTTCAAAAAGTTATATATTCTTTAATCAAATCAAATTCTGAGTCGATTTAGCTATAACCATTTGTTAGTCTATCTGCCTATTGGAAATAGTCTTATATCTAAAACTATTGTGCGAATTCTATGAAATTTAGACAAATTATTTGTTGTTTTCCTACGCAGTTTCCTATTTAAAATAGGTATATTGATCCAAAAAGTAAATGGATTAAGAAATTCACAATATACAATTATACGTGTCCTTTCATTATAAAAATCTTCGAAATCGGTTGAATATAAAATATGGAAAATGTTGATCTAATGTGACCTATAAATCGCATTTTTGAAAAACATTTTTTAGAATTTGCCACGTACAGTAATTTCAGTTAAGAAATAAATCCAAAAGAATGTGACCTTGGTTGGAGTCGATTTTTGACCTCTATTAAAGACCATTCCTTCCTATAATTATAAAATGAGTACTAATTATATTAAACAAAAGTAATTCTAAGACGACTACAAAATTCTTTTTGTCTATTTTCAAATCGCCTACAATAATTTTACTGCATCAAATACTTTATATCATTAAAAGTCATTATCAAAGACAACAACCAATATGTTCATAAACAAAAACCAATATTGAGTTAAAGAATCAAAAACAAAATACTCAAATCATCTAATCAGGAAAAATTGTCATAAATCGTTTAACAGAATAAGGGCTTTAATAAGTCATGAATTAAATTATATTTTTGACTATAACTTTTCTTTCTACTCAACCGATTTTGATCATTTTTGGAATGGTAATGAAGTACATACAACTTAATATTAAGGCAACATTTCATTTTAATTTATCAATTTATTTCTGCCAATTTTTGCTGGTTTTTAGTAAGAAACTTTTCAGGACACTTGCAAATACTCAGGCTAAATTTCATTGAGCTTTGTCATTTATTGCTAATGTTAGCGTGGCAACAACAAACAGACAAAAGGACATTAGATGATTTAGCTATGTCCGTCCATCTGTGGGTTGGAAACATTCTCAAACGTAGAAAAATTGTCCGAATTCAATGAAATTTTTCAACATTGTGGATTGATGTCCCAATCAGTTTTCTATTGAAAACCAGTTATATCGGCCCATTACCAAAACAGTTATAAACCGATATCTGATATTACCTTTTCTCTTCTCCAAAATCTTCAACAAAAAGTGAATGGATTAAGACATAAAATAGAGCTATACGTATTTCCTTTTTGTAAGAAAAATCCTCAAATTCGGATCAGTAGAAGAAAGTTATGGACAAAAAAATGCAAAATTTTGATATTTGCCCAAATCAGTGTGCAATTTTGAATATAATTTTTCTGAAATTTGCCACATATTTACTTTTTTCCCTAATAACTGCCTTTTTAACAAAACTTTGTTTTTTCACTAATTTGAATTTTTTATTAAAAATCATATTCTTTTGCAAAATATTATTTTATTCAGCCAAAATTGCCTTTTATGCAAAATCTTTGCCTTTTTAAATTTTTAATTAAAAATTACACTTTTTTAATAATTTCCATTTTTTATTAAAAATAATTTTTTTTTTGCAAAAATTTTCTTTTTCAGTCAAAATTGTCTTTTATGCAAAATCTTTGCCTTTTTTTGATTATAATTAAAAATTGCACTTTTTTTACTAATTTGCATTTTTTATTAAAAATCACATTTTTTTTACAAAAATATTATCTTTTTCAGTCATAATTGCCTTTTATGCAAAATCTTTGCCCTTTTCTCAAAAGCTTTGCTCGTTTACTAATTTGCATTTTTAATTAAAAATTGCCCTTTCTTGCAAATAAGTCACATTTTCTTTTAAAAAATGCACTTTTTTTGCAAAGAACTTGCATTTTCACTAAAAAAATTGTATTTTTTCAGTAAAAGTCCATTTTCAAAAATTGCATTTTTCACAAAAAATGCACTTTCATTTCCGCCATAAAAAATGTTGCACCTTTACATTTAATCTAATTTTCATTTTATCGAACTTTCTATCAAAAGTATAGAAATTGAAGTAGCTGAAAGCATTTTATATAAATTTCTTCACTTCTCTAGTTACTTTCATTACATTAAAGTGCAAATGGTGGTAGATGAAACCCTTAACAGACAATTCGTATGCACTTAAAACGAAAAAACAACAACAAAAGTGAATCCATTTCAATACAACATATTCGAAATATCTACAGAAAAATTCTTATTGAACTTAAACTTAAGCTGAAATATTTATAGAATATTTCTTTTAACATTTAACACCTCAACCTCTACTGACGCTTATTTCCATTAGAAAGATTTTTTCTAAATTGAAAAGAAACATTTTAAAATTTTATTAAAAGTGACAAGTGTAAGTGAAAAGTGGCAAAATGAAAACAAAAGAAAATGTGGAAACATTAACTATAAAATAAAGTAAAATTTAGTGGGAATAACTAAAATAGTACATCGAAAAGCTCTTTGCATAACCAACAGTTAAAATGAGCATAAAAGCTAAAACTTAAAAATGAGATAAAATAAAAACTTTAGTTAAATTTTACTCAACTGCATAAAATCAATCAAGTTTTAAACTAAGAAAAAGACTAATATAGGAATTTAATATAATGCATACCAGAATTCCAATTAACTATAAACTCTTTTAAGTAAATGCGGACACTATAAACTATATAGTCTCTAGGGGAGACTATAAACTATATAGTCTCTGGGGGGAACTATAAACTATACAGTATCTAGGGGAGACTATAAACTATATAGTCTCTAGGGGATACTACAAACTATATAGTCTCTAGGGGAGACTATAAACCATATAGTCTCTAGGGGAGATCATAAACTATATAGTCTATAGCGGAGACTATAAACTATATAGTCTATAGCGGAGACTATAAACTGTATAGTCTATAGCGGAGACTATAAACTATATAGTCTATAGCGGAGGACTATAAACTATATAGTCTATAGCGGAGACTATAAACTGTATAGTCTATAGCGGAGACTATAAACTATATAGTCTATAGCGGAGACTATAAACTATATAGTCTATAGCGGAGACTATTAAACTATATAGTCTATAGCGGAGACTATAAACTATATAGTCTATAGCGGAGACTATAAACTATATAGTCTATAGCGGAGACTATAACTATATAGTCTATAGCGGAGACTATAAACTATATAGTCTATAGCGGAGACTATAAACTATATAGTCTATAGCGGAGACTATAAACTATATAGTCTATAGCGGAGACTATAAACTATATAGTCTATAAGCGGAGACTATAAACTATATAGTCTATAGCGGAGGACTATAAACTATATAGTCTATAGCGGAGACTATAAACTATTATAGTCTATAGCGAGACTATAAACTATATAGTCTATAGCGGAGACTATAAACTATATAGTCTATAGCGGAGACTATTAAACTATATAGTCTATAGCGGAGACTATAAACTATATAGTCTATAGCGGAGACTATAAACTATATAGTCTATAGCGGAGACTATAAACTATATAGTCTATTAGCGGAGACTATAAACTATATAGTCTATAGCGGAGACTATAAACTATATAGTCTATAGCGGAGACTATAAACTATATAGTCTATAGCGGAGACTATAAACTATATAGTCTATAGCGGAGACTATAAACTATATAGTCTATAGCGGAGACTATAAACTATATAGTCTATAGCGGAGACTATAAACTATATAGTCTATAGCGGAGACTATAAACTATATAGTCTATAGCGGAGACTATAAACTATATAGTCTATAGCGGGAGACTATAAACTATATAGTCTATAGCGGAGACTATAAAACTATATAGTCTATAGCGGAGACTATAACTATATAGTCTATAGCGGAGACTATAAACTATATAGTCTATAGCGGAGACTATAAACTATATAGTCTATAGCGGAGACTATAAAACTATATAGTCTATAGCGGAGACTATAAACTATATAGTCTATAGCGGAGACTATAAACTATATAGTCTATAGCGAGACTATAAACTATATAGTCTATAGCGGAGACTATAAACTATATAGTCTATAGGCGGAGACTATAAACTATTATAGTCTATAGCGGAGACTATAAACTATATTCTATAGCGGAGACTATAAACTATATAGTCTTATAGCGGAGACTATAAACTATAGTCTATAGCGGAGACTATAAACTATATAGTCTATAGCGGAGACTATAAACTATATAGTCTATAGCGGAGACTATAGAACTATATAGTCTATAGCGGAGACTATAAACTATATAGTCTATAGCGGAGACTATAAACTATATAGTCTATAGCGGAGACTATAAACTATATAGTCTATAGCGGAGACTATAAACTATATAGTCTATAGCGGAGACTATAAACTATATAGTCTATAGCGGAGACTATAAACTATATAGTCTATAGCGGAGACTATAAACTATATAGTCTATAGCGGAGACTATAAACTAGTCTATAGCGGAGACTATAAACTAGTCTATAGCGGAGACTATAAACTAGTCTATAGCGGAGACTATAAACTAGTCTATAGCGGAGACTATAAACTAGTCTATAGTCTAGATTTCAAAATGTAAATAGTTGTAATTACTTTTTATATAACCTAATATTAATTATAAATTTATTGAAAAAGCCATAAAATTAGTTAATTAAGTTCGGTTACAAATCATCTCTTTTAATATACATTTTCACATACTCACATACATATATCTGTGTCGCTTATGTTCTATATGGTTGATCTATTTCTCGCATTTGTTGCTGACCACGTTCTTAATGTAATTTGTTTCATGTGTGAGTAAGTAAACGAATCTGTGCGGGCATTTGATTATTTACGATTTGTTGCCATGTTAAATGTTGTCGACTACTATTATAGCAATAATATTTCATGAAAATATACTAAATGGTTTGTTAGTGGAAAAAAATTGTGGTCAATATTTAAAAAAAAAAACAACTATATTCTATAGTTTGTGCACATTAAAATGTATAAACAACCAGTTGATGGTTTTATTTTAGGCGGTTTAAATGCTAATGACTAAAACAATGAACGCAATGATTTATAGTTCGAGACAAATTCACAACAAAACACAAAATATTGTTAATAAAAGCTTTAAATGCAACAAATTTTACTAAAATTTACAATTTTTTGAAAATGTTCTTTTAGCCATACAATTAATTAGAAATTTTAAATAGTTTTTTTTTTTAAATTAGTTGATAATGTGAGATGATATTGTAATTAGTAGAAAATCGCATTTTTAATTTATAGTCTATATAAAAGAAGAGTTAAATACCACTTTAATTGTGACTAGACTTTATACTACTTTATGACCAGAACTCTAAACTAGTTAATAGAAGAATCTCTATGTATTGACGAATCTAAAAAATAGACCGTAACATATTTTATGGTTTTAGTCTATAAACGAGACTATGAATTAGTTTGTGGATGATATTATAAACTATTCCATAGATGAAACATTAAAGTAGACTATAGATATGACTATAAAGCATCCTATAGATGGGAGGGTAAGGTAGTTTAAAGATGAGACTATATTCGAACGTCTATAGATGAAACTCTTAACTAGTCTATAGAAAAGGCGCTTAACTAGTCTATATAAACTGGTCTATAGAAGAGACTATAAACTCGTCTATAGAAGGTACTTTAAACTAGTCTATAGAAGAGACTATTCGCTTATCTTGTAAACTAGTCAAAGACTGAGCTTCAAATTTATTCTTAAGAAATTTTTTATTGCGAAGAAATTTTTTCAAAAATGTTCTATATGAAAAAAATTTCCAACGATTTTTCTTTTAAGAAATAAATTCTTAACAATTATATTTTCATGGAGAATTTCTTAACGATCTCTTTTTTTTAAGAAAAAATTTCTTAAAAATTTTCTTTTAAAAGAAAATTTCTCAAAAATTTCTCAAAAATTTTCTTTTAAGAGAAAATTTCTCAAAAATTTTCTTTTAAGAGAAAATTTCTCAAAAATTTTCTTTTAAGAGAAAATTTCTCAAAAATTTTCTTTTAAGAGAAAATTTCTCAAAAATTTTCTTTTAAGAGAAAATTTCTCAAAAATTTTCTTTTAAGAGAAAATTTCTCAAAAATTTTCTTTTAAGAGAAAATTTCTCAAAAATTTTCTTTTAAGAGAAAATTTCTCAAAAAATTTTCTTATAAGAGAAAATTTTTGAAAAAAATTTCTTTTAAGACAAAATTTCTCAAAAAAATTTCTTTTAAGAGAAATTTTCTCAAAAAATTTCTTTTAAGAAAAAATTTCTCAAAGAAATTTCTTTTAAGAGAAATTTTCTCAAAAAATTTCTTTTAAAAGAAAATTTCTCAAAGAAATTTCTTTTAAGAGAAAATTTCTCAAAGAAATTTCTTTTAAGAGAATTTCTCAAAGAAATTTTTTAAGAGAAAATTTCTCAAAGAAATTTCTGTTAAGAGAAAATTTCTTAAAAAAATTTCTGTTAAGAGAAAATTTCTTAAAAAAATTTCTTTTAAGATAACATTTCTCAAAAAAATTTCTTTTAAGAGAAAATTTCTCCAAAAAATTTCTTTTAAGAGAAAATTTCTCAAAAAAAAAAAAAATCGTTTAAGAGAAAATTTCTCCAAATTTTTCTTTTAAGAGAAAATTTCTCAAAATTTTTCTTTTAAGAGAAAATTTATCAAAAATTTTCTTTTAAGATAAATTTTCTCAAGAATTTTCTTTTAAGAAAAAATTTCCCAATAAATTTCTTTTAAGAGGAAATTTCTGAAAAAAATTGTCCTAAGAGAAAATATCTAAAAAATTTTCTTTTAAGAGAAAATTTCTAAAAAATTAAAAGAAATCTTTTAAGAGAAAATTTCTTAAAAACTGTCTTTTAAGATAAATGTTCTCAAGAATTTTTTTCTTAGAGAAAATTTCCCAAAAACTTTATTTGAGGAGAACATTTGTAGAAAAATTTATTTTAAAAGTAAATTTCTCAAAAATTTTAAAAATTTTCTTTTAAGAGAAAATACCTCAAAAATTTTCTTCCAAAAGAATATTTCTGAAATTTTAAAGGTGAAAATTTCTGAAAGAGAAAAAATTCTTTTAAGAGAAAATCTCAAAAATTTCCTTTAAGAGAAAATTTCTGAAAATTTTCTTTTAAGAGAAAATTTCTCAAAAATTTTTTTAAGAGACAATTTCTCAAAAATTTTCTTTTAAGAGAAAATTTATCAAAAAAAAATTAAAATTAATTTCTCAGCAATTTTTCTTAGCAGAAATTTTTTGAACAATTTCGTTTAAATAGAAATTTTTAGAATAATTTTTGTAAGAGAAAATTTTTCAACAATATCTCAATAGTTTTCTCTCTAGAGAATATATCTCCAAAATGTTTTTATTTAGAGAAAAGGTCTCAGTAACTTTCTATTTAGAAGAATTCCATAAATAATTTTCTATTTAGAGAAAAATTCTGATCAGAATAAGAGAAAATTCGTTAATTTTTTCCTCTTTTCACTTCTAGCAGTGGTGAAGAGTTTAATAATAAATTTTAATACTATAAATTTTCCTCTATTAATGTCATTCATCTTGAATAACACCTGTGATATTTTGCTTAAGTATATAAACTTTGTCTGAGTATCTGTATTAAGATACATTTTAAGTAATTGAATGAAATTGTTATAAAATTGCTTACAAAGCAAAATATATATCTACAGGCATCATATGTAAATATGAACATTTATGTGTATTTGAGTATGTGTGACTTTGTAGATGTGTGAGTTGAATGTTAATAATTATAATTATCAACCTAAAGGTATTTAATTAATTAAATCCAACCACAACAATATGACTTAAAGTAATAATTGTCACAGCTAAAAACAATACAAAAAATATATATCGGAATGATAAACACACACACACAGATACATTTTAATAAATGTGTATATGTATGTATTGTACAATTACATAAACAAATTAAACAAATGTTATGGTATTTTAAATTGTTTTCATGACTGTTGATTTATATGGAGTTTTTGTCTAATCTAAATGCAATTTGAAAATCATTTGAAATAAAATGCATAAATTATTTACATAACACACACATACCACCACACATATAAATTCACACATACACACAAAATGATAATGTTTATATTATACACACATGCCTAAGCATATCAAATACAATTACAATAGTCATCAAAGAGAAAGGTTGGGTTATTTTACACAAAATGATATACATATATTTTGATATATATAATGTAAGTATTTGTGTCAGCATCAGGGATGGAAAACTTACGGAATGAATTCCAAAAAAAAAATAATAATTTATAATTAATTTCCATTCTTTCAAATTTATTCAGTTTTAGATTAATTTTAATAAAAACAAGTAAGAATGCTAAAGTCGGTCATGTCGCATCTTAAGTACCCTACACCACTAATAATTAGCATTAGTTGAAGATTTGCAATATCTATAAAATTAGTAACAGATATTGAAAACATTAAGATACATATCTGAGTTTCAATAGAATCGGTTCATATTTAAAAAAATTTCAGCCTAAAACAATATTCCAGGTAGTGGGATTATAAAAAGTTAAAACCAAATATGGTCCGATAACTGCCCAAAACAGATTAAAGTTAGTTTAAATCATGTAAAGTATAAGTCGGTCAAGCCCGACTATTTAAAACCCAACATCACAATATTGGTTTTTAATCTCAGCTATCAAAAATTAGTGATCCACCCTCGTATAAATATATTTCTAATTTTGTGCTTGAGAGTGCAGTATATTATGGTACTAATATATGTGTATAATGTTTTCGCTTTAAAAGGACTTCTTCTGGTGGATTATACCGACCCTCGTAAAATTTTGTACTTGGATGTTTGCTTATATATGTCTTAATTTAACCAATTCCTATCACAAAACTTGCGTATATATGAGATTTAAGATTTAAGCCTTCAAAGTGTTAAGGGGACTTATGGGAAATAATGGACTGATCCTCGTTTAATTTAGCACATCATTTTAAAATATTATTAGATTTATTTAGGCAAAATTTCATTAAAATCACTTTATATTCAAAACTTTTTTGACCTTAAAAACCCATTCAGGGAGAAACATTTGTATGGGGGCTAAGTGAAATAATGGACCCATCATTATCAATTTCAACAAACATCGTTCTCAATCAAAAATAATGACGCATGCCAAGTTTCATTGAGGTATCTCAAAAATTTCGACCATTTGTTCACAAATTTAACATGGACAATCGACTCAGAAAGTGATTTTGAGTCAAACGTTATACTTTAAAGAGGTTGAAGAAATAACTGTTTTCCGGGAGGGGGTCTTATATGGGATCTATTTGGAAATATGGGCCAATATTGCTCAAATTAATTAACATATATTCAAGACAGTTAGAAAATGGATTCTGGCAAATATCAATAGAATTGGTTCATTAGTTAAGAGTTTTAGAAGCTATAAAACCATATTCCGGGAAAGGTCCTTATATGGAAGATGAATCAAGTAATGACTCAAGCACAATCTTTTTTGTTCGAATCATTATTGTATCTAAATAAATATATATGACGAATTTGAGAAGATTATTTTCAAAATTGCCTCAGATATTGGTCTATAACTATTTTGTTAACGAACCGACATAGGAAACTGACAGCAACAAGCAATCAGGCCAAATTTCACTAAATTCAGACAATTATTCTAGGCCTGAAATGTTTCCCACAGGCAGATAGAGGGGACTAAATGAATGATGTAAGAATTTTCCACATCTGTCTCTCAATAACACACATGCAGAACATAAATTCTAATGATATATTGTATGTTGTGTGTGTTAGTATATCATCGTTTACAATTTTATGAAAATGTCACTTAAGTGTCACATTTAATGTCATTTCTAGTAAATGACAATCAAACTGTCACAAAGTGGTAAATTGCTAAGGAAAAATAATAACAACAAAATGTAAAAGACAAATAATGTGTGACATTTTGATGTCATGGGAAAAGGAGGAAAAGGAGGGAGAGAATATTAATAAAAGTTTATAGTTGTTAAAAAAAACTTAAAGAAATTAAAGACAACAGTTATTTATAAATAAGAAATTATCAACAAATTTTTCTTAAGAGAACATTTTTTAACAAGAGAAAATTCATCAAAAACTGTATTTAAGAGAAAATTTTAAAAGAAAGAGAATTTTATTGACAATTTCCTATTAAGAGAAAATTTGTTTAAAAATTTTTTATTAGAGAAAATTTGTTAAAAATTTTTATTAAGAAAAAATTTGTTAAAAATTTTCCATAAGAAAAAATTGTTAAAATTTTCAATTAAGAGAAAATTTGTTAACAATTTTCTATAAGAGAAAATTTGTTAACAATTTTCTATTAAGAGAAAATTTGTTTAACAATTTCTATTAAGAGAAAATTGTTAACAATTTTCTATTAAGAGAAAATTTGTTAACAATTTTCTATTAAGAGAAAATTTGTTAACAATTTTCTATTAAGAGAAAATTTGTTAACAATTTTCTATTAAGAGAAAATTTGTTAACAATTTTCTATTAAGGAGAAAATTTGTTAACAATTTTCTATTAAGAGAAAATTTGTTAACAATTTTCTATAAGAGAAAATTTGTTAACATTTTCTATTAGAGAAAAATTTGTTAACAATTTTCTATTAAGAGAAAATTTGTTAACAATTTTCTATTAAGAGAAAATTTGTTAACAATTTTCTATTAAGAGAAAATTTGTTAACAATTTTCTATTAAGAGAAAATTTGTTAACAATTTTCTATTTAAGAGAAAAATTTGTTAACAATTTTCTATAACGGAAAATTTGTAACATTTTCTTTAAGAGAAATAATTTTGTAAACAATTTTCTATTAAGAGAAAATTTGTTAACAATTTTCTATTAAGAGAAATTTGTTACAATTTTCTATTAAGAGAAAATTTGTTAACAATTTTCTATTAAGAGAAAATTTGTTAACAATTTTCTATTAAGAGAAAATTTGTTAACAATTTTCTACTAAGAGAAGCTTTGTTAACAATTTTCTATTAAGAGAAGATTTGTTAACAATTTTCTATTAAGAGAAAATTTGTAAACAATTTCTATTAAGAAAAATTTGTAAACAATTTTCTATTAAGAGAAATTGTAAACAATTTTCTATTAAGAGAAAATTTGTAACAATTTCTATTAAGAGAAACATTTGTTAACAATTTTCTATTAGAGAAAAATTGTTAACAATTTTCTATTAAGAGAAAAATTTGTTAACAATTTTAAGTCAAAATGTCTATAAAAGTTCTCTTCAGATAAAATTTTATATGAAAAATTTTTATAAAATTTTCTCTTCGAACAAAATTTCTTTTAAGAAAAAATTTCTTTAAAATTTTCTCTTAAGACAAAATTCTTTGAAATATTTTCTTAAACGAAATTATTTTAAAAATTTTTTCTTAAGGCAAATTTTCTATAAAAACTTCTCTAAGCACAATTCTACTAAAAAATTTCTCTTAAGACAAATTTCTATAAAAAAAATTTCCTTGAGACAATTTTCTATAAAAAAATTTCCCCTTAGACAACATTTTCCTATAAAAAAAATTCCCCTTAAGACAAATTTTCGATAAAAAAATTCCCTTAAGACAAATTTTCTATAAAAAATTTCTCCTTAAGACAAAATTTTCTATAAAAAAATTTCCCTTAAGACAAATTTTCTATAAAAAAATTTCCCCCTTAAGACCAAATTTGTCTATAAAAAATTTCCCTTAAGACAAATTTTCCTATAAAAAATTTCCCTTAAGACAAATTTTCTATAAAACAAATTCCCATGAGACAATTTCTATAAAAAGTTCCCTTGAGACAAATTTTCTAATAAAAAATTCCCTTGAGGACAAATTTTCTATAAAAAAATTCCCCTTAAGACAAATTTTCTATAAAAAATTCCTTTAAGAAAATTTCTATAAAAAAATTTCCTTTAAGACAAATTTCTATAAAAAAATTCCCCTTAAGACAAATTTCTATAAAAAAAAATTTCCCTTAAGACAAATTTTCTATAAAAAAATCCCTAAGACAAATTTCTATAAAAAATTTTTCTTAAGACAAATTTTATAAAAAAATTTCCCTTAAGACAAATTTTTTATAAAAAAATTTCCCTTAAGACAAATTTTCTATAAAAAAATTTCCCTTAAGACAAAATTTCTATAAAAAAATTTCCCTTAAGACAAATTTTCTATAAACAAATTTCCCTTTAAGACAAAATTTTCCTATAAAAAAGAATTTCCCTAAGACAAATTTTCTATAAAAAGAATTCCTTAAAGACAAATTTTCCTATAAAAAGAATTTCCCCTTAAGCAAATTTTCTATAAAAAATTTCCCTTAAGACAAATTTTCTATAAAAACATTTCCCTTAAGACAAATTTTCTATAAAAAAAATTTCCCTTAAGACAAATTTTCTATAAAAAAATTTCCCTTAAGACAAATTTTCTATAAAAATTTCTCTTAAGACAAAATTTTTTAAAAAAAATTCCCTTAAGACAAATTTTCTATACAAAAAATTTCCCTTAAGAACAAATTTCTATAAAAAAAATTTCCCTTAAGACAAATTTTCTATAAAAAATTTCCCTTAAGACAAATTTTCTATAAAAAAATTTCCCTTAAGACAAATTTCTATAAAAATTTCTCTTAAGACAAAATTTTTTAAAATTTTCTCTTAAACAATTTTTTTAATTTTCTTCTTTAAACCAAAATTCTTTAAAATTTTTTCTTTAAACAAATTTCTTAAAAATTTTCTCTTTCGTACAATTTAAAAAAAAAAAAATAAAATTACTTTTACTTAATAATAATTTCTACGAAGTTTTTCTCTTTAGTAAAATGGTAATATGGAATTTTTCTCTGCAGAAAAAAAATTTGTATAATTTTATTATAATAATTTTTGTAAAATTTTCTTCTTAATTAAAAATTTATTTAAATTCTTTTTATTTTTCTTTCACTCAATAAATACCTTATTGAAAAAATCTGTAAATATTTGGTGACTCAATTTAAGCAGTTATTTTACGTTTTGAACTTTTATTAACTGAATTGTAAAATGTAACTGTCAGTTTCACGTACAATTTCACTTAGAAATAAATACAACAAAAAACTATATTTTTGTTATAAATTTCAAGAAATAATTGACAGCGTACAACGTCTAACTTTGTGGAATTGTCTGCTTAGAAAGCTAAAAATATTTCAGTAAATTTTAAAAGTTTATTTGTTCAAACGACTTTTTTTTGGTGTGTCAAAAAACTGTCTATAACATTATTGAGTCATGTGTAATATATTAAAGTTTTTCGAACATTATTGTCGAATGTACTAAGTTTATTATGTAATGTTATAATAAATATCTGAAATATTTATACACTGATGCATATTTCTATAAATGCATTTAACTGTATTCTCCTTGCTTTATCTTTGTTGCTCTCAATCAAAAGAGAACAATATTTATCACTCTTTTTATTTGCCTTATTCCAGCGATCAAATATCTTGGTGCTATTTTATGTTGAATATTTCTATAAACGCAAACGTGAAATGTATGTTTTATATTACTAAAATTATGGTTTATTGACAATATTTCATCGCTAAATATTCATGATGTTCAAAGATGCCCAGGAAATTCAGAAATATCCAAGTTAACTTTTAATAAAAAGAATGTTCAATTAGAGAAAGACTGTTGTGAAATATCTTTAAGAAAGTACAGAGTTAATTTCATGAACGCGTAACATATTGAATTCTACACAAAATAAGAACAGGAAAACTTAATCTTTCTGCGGCCTTTCAGACACGTTGCTCACAAGCTTTCGACAAAGCCAAA